>MQRK01147880.1:0-12528 GCA_001938485.1 Girardia tigrina | reverse complement strand
AAAAGGTTTACCGAAACAAACCACAAACTTTGCAAGACCTACGTGATAACATCTTACACCAAATTGAAGCCATCACCCAAGAGGAAATTCATCGAGTGTTCGAAAACTTGAAACGTCGACTTAACGTTTGTATTCACGAACTTGGTGGGCATTTCCAGCAGTTGTTGTGACTCTTTTCTTGTTATTTTTAATAAATTAAGAGACGGTCATTGTTCTTCACATAAAATTGACTATTCAAAATATTTTGTTATTGATTTTTAGAACACAGGATATCGTTCTTGTTTTGAAATTGCAGGTGTACAGTTACTTTTTGAACGCACTGTATCTTTAAAAAGTTAATATTGTTAACCCTATCAATACGAATTTTGGTCAGAGAAGACATTTCTGTATAATTGTACTAAATTTGCTGTAAATAAGTAAAGGAACATGTTTAGATAATTTGAGATTTTTAGAAAATATGGTTTTTAAAAAATGCCTTGGGACAGATATGTGCCAGCAGTAGTTTAATTATGGGTTAAGTAAATCCTATAATTCTTAAACATTCTCTGAACTTATATATCCTTGAGGTATTGAAAGAGTTAGAAAAAACCAATTTGTTGTCTTACTATGTTATTTTGTTGTTATTAATAAATATCATTAATAAATAATTGAATGTTATTCCTGAATTAAAATTCTCACACAAAATATGGAAAAAGTGTTTTAAACTTTTATTAAGTAAAATTAATGTAGTTACACATGACAGAAATTTTTAAAAATAAGATTAAAAAACAAAAGTGTATTAAATTTAATGTATGCCAAGAAAAATTTGATATTGTTTATCAAAATTTGGTTACAAAATTTTAAATTTAAATATTATATTTCGAAACTACGCTTTGTAAATAATACCCAACAAAACATTGACTGAACAATTTAAGGATTATTTCAAGAAGGAATTTTGTCAAAAAGGTAATTAAATAATTAATAATATAACGTTATTTATTTATCTTAAAAAATAATAATATTATTTATATTATTTATTCTCATCAAGAATAACATAGGTAAAAGAGTTTATCACCCGTTTTGTTTTATAGTAAACATTTTGTTAAGGTTTTTTTTTAGTATTTTACTTTAAAAACAGAATATAAATAATGGAATTGAAACAAATGATGGTAATTGCAGAATAAATTTTATAACGACTCTTGGTTTTCTGTTGTGTAACCACAAAATTGAACTAATTAATCCTTTTAAAGAATAACACAATTTGAAACTCAGTTTTGTAGGACTAAACAGTCAAAAAGTGGTGAGTAGCTTCCTAAGCATTCCTATGTATACGTTTGATTTAGATTTGAGGAAGAAAAACATGAAAACGCATAAATTTGTAAGATTTTAAAGGTTGTAAATATGTATGTATAATACAGGTTTAGGGTTAAACAAATTATCATCAATATTTTACAATCATTTCAACATTACTATTACTCTTAAAGTATTAATATCATTTTGATTATGGTAGTTAATCTTTTTTACATTGATCGTAGTTGTTCTAAAATATGTCGACCATTTTATGTATCTATTTGTCTCATTCTTATCTTACAGTCATTTATTTTCTCCAGACTTATAATATCATAATCGTCTTTATATTCAACATATTATTATTGTATGCATTAATTATATATGTATACATAATTTACTCGTAAAAAGGTTAAAAAAATCAATTTCTAGGTAATTCTGACTTAATTAAATAATTAGATTTATTTTAAATAAAAAATCAATAAAATAATTTTTTAGAGATTAATAAAGCATGAGTTAGTTTTTACTTCAGTAGGTCTAATATAATATAATATATATATTCAAAAAATTAAAAAATGATGGCAACTTATTTTTAAAGACAAAATTGTCACATTGAATACATTATTTAATACGCCATTTATTAAATAAACATTTATTTTTAAAACAATCAATTTCGACGGTATAACCGTCATCATCAGGTCTTAAAAAAATCGGGTCTCTCGAAAACCCTATTAAGCGTGTTTAGATGACATAATAATCCATTGATGACACAATCACTGCTTGCCTATATAAGCAGATTTAAAATTCATTTTTTTGAGACCTGACGATGATGGTTATACCGTAGAAATTAATTGTCTTAAGAAATATTTATTTAATATTTATTTAATAATTGTTTAATTTAATATTTGTTTATTTAATATATATATATATATATATATATATATATATATATATATATTGCCAGATTATATTCCATGGTCGAAATTAATAAATTGACACTTGAGAAACATATTTATATGTATTGGCCATATTTTACAATGTGACAATTTTGTCCATGAAGAATCACAGAACTGTTCACTGAGTCTTTTCATGTAGGAGCATGATGGACGTAGCCAACAAGCAACAAGGTGGATTCCTACTAATTGGCCACACAGCGTATATCACTCGCGACGTGATATTGATTCGGCATCTATCTCGTCCTTGAAATTATTATCTCTCATCCATCTAACCGAATTCTTATCTTTAAAGACTTTAACTCCCAACACTCGCACCTCATTATCCATTGAGAGATTTTCTGTTTTTTTGCATTTAAGAATAAATTTCTTGAACAACATTCTAATTTAGTCAACTGTGATTCTAGTTTCGTCAACGTAAATGTCATCGATGTACGAGTCGGTCTTTTCAAGTACTCTAGGATCAGAATTTAAAATCTACTTTCAGTCATAATGATAGGAGCGATATTTAAACCAAAGCCCATCCTGGTTAGAGCGTACTTTTTCCCATTAATGATACATGATTGATAACGCCACATTTCCTTGTGAACGTGAATCTGCATATACGCCTCTGATAAATCAAGCATGGAAAATCTTGATCCTTTTCGCCGCCAGGTACAAAGTTTTTCCAAACATATATCTGCTGATCCACTTAACACGTCTGCATAATTGTTTAATTTCCTAAAATCAAAGATCGGTCTTATCTTGGATTTGTTAACTTGCAATATTCCAAATTTAGGTATAGATCCTATCGATTTACCTATTTCCTTCCTGTCATATTCAATTAAATAGCCCTTCTTCACCCACTCCTCAAGAATTTTCATTGTGGCTATGTCTTTCGATTTGTCATTCTTAAAGGTCGAATGTCGAATTGGTAGATAAATAGGCGCTTCATCTTTCCACTTCCATTTAACCGTCCAATTATCCTTAAATTCAATCTCATAATTGTGTTTGTTCAGGCTAACTCTTGGCACAACACCCGAGACACAACTCATATTGTCATCAGCCTTCTTTATTCGTTCTCCTACACCCACACCAAATTCGATAACACCCTTATTAATTATCACATCCCTAAGTTCACTAATAATATCCATACCAATTAAAATTCCCAAATCATAGGGTAATTATTTCATGACAGAACATTCTACTTTCATAGTTCTATTCTCTATAGTCAATTCCACGTCACTTTTCCCCACACATATATTATTGCCATTAGCCAAAACAATTCGTTGCTCATTTGACTGTAATGACTTTCCCTTGATCAACCCTTTCAAAACAATAGTTTTTGAGCAACCCGAATCTATCAACGCTGTAACCGACTTGTTGTTAACAATGACAGTTATGGTTGGCAGCGCCGGAAATGTCAGAGGGAGAGAGCCGGCGCCTACAAACTCCCCTATCCGTTTCCCAACTTGTAATATTTAGCTATATGTCCAAGTTGCATACATTTATAGCAAATTATTTGTCCATTAGATTGCCGCTGAGAATTAACATAACGGTTTACCCTTGTTTGTACCAGATTTCCGTTATGTGGCATACGGGGTTTTGTAAAGGAACTCCTTCTACCGCCACTGACCTCACCTCGTTCTATAGAAACGATCTTTCCATCACCAAAGTTTTGTACCGCTGACATTGAACTTTGTGTGACGAACTTTTTAATTCCTAAATACCTGCGACTATATTCAACCATTTCGGTTAAATCGTGAACGCCGGCCTGTTCTGAATTCAATTGCAAATCGAACAGATTTCCAGTCATAAAGGCTGCCTTGGTCAGATCGTCGATTTTTGATGCCAACATCTTTACTTGAGAAACGTAATCATCAATAGTTGGTCCTTCGTAATATTTCAAATTAATCAGTTGGCTGTACGCAGATCATCTGATTAATCCGAATTAATTGTCCATGATTTGCAGTACTTCTTCACAGTTGCTTTGTTTCTTTTCATCCAATTCCATGTATATATTTAACGGAACATCCGTCAACAAAAAGGAAGACATGGGGCCGGATCCAAAATCCCCTGGATTTTCATAATCATCTTGAACTTTTTCTTCCAAATTTCAAAACTGCCGTTTCCATTTAATTTCTCCAAATGATCGAGTATAATTTTTAAATCGCTTATCATTGCCCGGATAGCTTGTAACAACGAATCACAAATCGATAAAATTTATTTTTCAACAAAAAATACTTTTAAATAGATATTATTTAAAGAAATAATTATCCATATTTTTTCATGTTAAATATTTCATTTAATAAATAAATTTAACGTGTAACATTGTAAATAAAATTATCGTTTAAATAACAATTTAATATGTAAAATTAAACCTAAAAGTACAATGGAAAAATATTTAAATAATTGAAAATTATATCATTAGAAAGGTGTTTTAATGAAAGAAAACCGAAAAGTTTGTTAATTGGGGTAAAAATCAAGCTCAATGATTTCGACCGGAAGAAGAAAGAAAACGAAAAGGAAATTGTTGACTTTTTAATTAATTTTTTCTGTCACTTTTTTGTTTGCAAAACATTTGACAAATAACCCAAACTAAATGACTCAGAAAATGATAACTGGATTCTTGGTCAAATATGTCAGACTGTTCTCGTTTATTATTTTTTTAATATCATTATGTTGTAAAGGAGTTTTTAAATTCCGTATGAAAATAAAATTTTTCATTAAAACGAATATATAAATCATGAATGTCAAAAACGAAGAGCATGAAATGTGTTGAACTGAAATTGATGCTACCAAAAAAATCTATTCGATAAAAATATAAGTTAAAATTATTTATTTGAGTTTCAAGAAAAAATCTCTTATTTATAAATTTATAAGTAAGGTCGTTTGTAAATGAACTTTCTAGGAATCGACGTGAACTTTCAATATCTTCTGAAATGTATAAAAACATAAACATATGTTTCATCTTTCATTTACTTCAATGCTAGTCTTGAAAGGGGTTTTTAATCTAAAATCAAAAAAAAGTAATTCTTTGCTTTACATAACGGTTTTTAATTTTGGAAGACAACGTTTTGTAAAGGATAGTTTTGGCCACATTATAATTTGCGTGAAAATATTTATTAATAACGCAAACATCTTTACATCAATTTTTGGTAACATCATCTGCTGTAAACATCTTTCTTTGATTGATATATTTTTGTAAGTTTATTCAAATCTTTGATGATTAAATGAAATATAAAAAATGATCATTTTTAATTTCTCAAAATATTATGGGGTAAAAATACATTAAATAAATTTTAAAATAAACATTTACTCTTTAAATTATTTTAAATATAATAAATTAAATTATTTACTCAAAAGTATTAATAAAATTTCAAATTATAAAAACTTTTAATTAATTAGTATTTAGTATCTCATTAGATTTAGTTAATCAATCAATAACATATCAATCCCATCTGAGTAGGAGAGTCACCAATCTAAACAGCATACAAACAACACACTCGCACCATTAAGAATTTTCACTCACATATAGGAAGACCATTTCTCCAAGTTTCATACACATCTCAATTCTTATTAAAATTTCAAGAATTATTAATCAACTTAGATAAATATTATAACGATCTCATATTTTACTATACAAACAAATATTTGAATTTAAATTAATAAAAAATTATTTATTTTACAAAATTACTAAATTATCAATGAACGTTGAAAAGACAGAAGAAATCTAATCAAAGACCATATAAAACATAGAAAACATCATTTGAATCTTTTCTTAAAATCATTATTTTTATAATCGGATATAAAATTATAAAACTTTAGGGCTTAATTTTGTATGAAGACATAAAATGACCATCTACTCATATTTTTTAAAAAATAATTTAGATCTGACTAATACAGTTTTATCGAAAAGAATGATTTAAGTGGTCTTTTTGTAAAACTAACCAGTAAGCAAAATTACTAAAGTGATACTTGATTCCACCATTTTTTTAAATATAAATGTAAATTTTATACTTATATATTTTTAAAAAAATGAATAATATAATAGTATTTGATTTACTCTATTCAAATAAACAATCAGAATTGTAGTGTTGGGATATGTAAATAAAAAATTGCTATTTGTTATTTCATTTTGTTATTTTGTTATTTTATTTTATTTTTAATCTTATTTTGATGAATAGTTTCTATTCAATTAAATAATATGACGTTATTATTTATGTTCATTTAAAAAAATATTATATTTAAATTTAAATAAATATTATATTATTTATATTAAAAGGTGTATATTATTATTTATAAGAAAGAAGTCAAGAAAGACTATAAGGTTAGAAATAATAAGATTAAAAAAAGTCCAAGATTAAAAAGGTCAAAACAAACAATAGAAACGTAGGTACAACCTACAAGGTTAAGAACCCCACAGCCTACAGAATTGGAAGAAAATATATAAAGAAGAAACAATGGAGCATTAGTGAAAAGATTTTACAAATAATTTAGGAAATTCCGAAGTTTATCGCGCCGGAAGAAATTAATTATCTGCCTGAAGAAATTAATCATTATCGTTCTCGTCCGGCTATTGATATTATTTTTCGACCGACAATTCCTGCAGATTTTTTTTGAAGAAGTTCTGGCTATTGATATTATTTTCCGACATTGATCATTTGGAAGAAGAAGTTTACTATTAATTGGAGAGGAAAACATTCTGACTGGTGAGCATAAGTTTTAACCCATTTATATTATATTTTAAAATTCTAATATTTAAACTATTATTAATATTATATTATATCTTCAAAATAAGTAATAGTTATTTATACCTTAAAATCATTCGATAGTCTGCAAACGACGTTTTGTGACTATCCTAAAATTTTGCATTGCACACATAGGCTATTGTTATATATTTTAATTACTAACAAAGTTTGTAATATTGTGAATATATAAATATACTTTATAAAAACGAAATTGGTGTTATCTTCTTAATTCATTAAATATTAATAAAATCATTATGGATTATCAACACACACTAAAATCTATTACAAACAGTAGAAGATCCAATTTAATTTTTGAATTGTATTTTCTGTTGTTGATCTCAAGAAGAGTTGCAGACTTAATAAATTAAGACTTAATAAGTAAATATCTCTATTTATTTTTAATTTTTATTGTATATCTTTTGAGATGTTTTGTATTTCTGTCTTTTAAGAATTTTTAAGCACTCTTTGACTTAATCCTTTTTTGTAATTCTACATAAAGTTCTGGTAAATAACAGGGTTGAGTTGATTTAAATTAAAGAATCAAGCTTTAAAGCATCATTTAAATATGAACAATGCGACCATCATATAGTATACCAAGTATACGAAATGTTCTCTACATTCTGAAAGTCACTATGTTTGAGGGAAAACAAATATTGGTAATAACTAGGTTGTGGTTATTTATAATGTATATTTAGGTTCAAAAAATAAAAAAGAAATAATTACATGTTTAGACTTTTATGTACAATGACAATTAAAAAAATTCAAAATAACAAAGATATTTATAAGTAAATTCAAACTTTGCAATGCTTAAAACATATTAGAAAAACTGGTATTTAAAATCCGGAATAAAATATGGCGAACAAGTCAACGAAAACACTATTCCGGTCCAACCCTCTCGAAGATTTCTGGCATTTGATAAATCTTTGATTATCAAAGGATTTTCTTAAAAAGGTGATTTTTATTTAAAATATAAATTCTACTAATTTTTAAAATATTTAAAGGTTTAATTGTTAATTTTTTACATTAAATATATTATATATATTATATTATATTATTATATTTTTGTTTTTTGTATAAATAATTATTTTATATTTTCGCATTAAATAATATTTGAATAAATAATAATATCAATAATATGAAATATGTCATCTAAAATATTTTTTTACATATGCAAACAAAAATAAAAATTACATGAAACAACAAAACAAATAAAAGTAATATAAATCACAATAGGATAATTCTCAACATGTAAATGGTGTTATGTCTTCGTACTATTTTTTCCTCTTTCAACAAGTAACGGATCAGAAATTAGTGTTTCCAATTGACATTTAAATAATAAATACGTCGAGAGCTCCTTTTTTTCAAAAGGTGAGAAATCTCAGAGTTTTCCATTCGACCAATCAGATTACAGTATTTTTAAATTGTTGAAAAACTACTTTTATTAATTTTGATACATAAAAACAAAACAAATGTGAAAATATCGTAATATGAATTTAACTTTTGTTTACCACTTAAAATTCCTTATTCATTCTTCAAAAAATCTGGTCGAACAACTGCTTACATTGTAAACATAATGAATAAAAATAGTGGAAATATTTCTAAGAAAATTTTCTAAGGTTTAAAAGTAACTGGAATAAAAGATTACATATTTAAATATCATATCTTAGTTGAAACAGGACAGAATTTCAGAAATAAAAAATGTTGTGTATCAGATGGCTTTACAATAAAAGAATTAGTGCTATAGTAAGTCAATTATATCACACCTAAACGTGAAATAGAGCTAATTTGTTGACTAAATGAATCATGATCTATTAGCTTAGCAGCTTACGTAGGAAGATTTAGTAAAATTCCAACCTCTCACCTTCTAAAGATGGTATGAAAATTTCCCAAGAAACACATGGTAAACCAAATAGCATAATATGGGGTTCCTAGTAGAAAACCAAAGGATTTTATGAAACCAAAGTGTATTTAATTAAGCACGTGATGAAAGCAAGCAAATTTATATTTACATAAATAAAACCAAAGGATTTTATTTATTTAATTACGCACGTGATAAAGGCGTAATTAACTCCTTCTGAATTGTTGACAATCCGGTCTTTTAATTATATAGCACATGAAATATTTCATTATTTATTTTCTATTTAGAAAATGGCTCCATAATTGACTGATTTTCGACGTAAAAAAAGACTGATTTAAAGAAAACTTAAAAGTGCTTTACTACTCGCATGGTAGAGCATTGAAATGTAAGTAATTCTCAAGGTCACAGCTTACTCGATTCCACGTCATCGAAATTATTGCAACAATCACGGTGGACATTTTGAACACCTCTGAACAGCAAGCTTATTTACGTAAATATAATTATTTGACTTTATCACGTGTTTAATTAAAGACACTTTGTTTTCATAACATCCTTTGGTTTTCTACTCGGCATCCTGTATAATAATCTAATTTGTTGATAAATATTTTTTATTTTTGCAATATTTTTTGTCAAACTTTAAATTTTATATAAAAAATATTAAATTTAAAAATCATATTTCATATAAAACCTTATTAATAAAAGGCATTTTTAACCATTTAGTTCTTCCAAGCTTGACCTTCTTAGATGAAATTGTATTAAAAAGAAATTATTTTTAAAAGAAAATGTTAAATTAAACATTCCTAGTAAGTGAAAGTTTATCTTATTATAAATTTTATAATTTTAAAATTAATTTTTTTAATTTAAAAATTTTCCTAAAATGAGAAAAAAAATAAAACAAAGTTGTTTTTCAATTTTTTATAAGAATTAGTTTTCAATTTAACATAGTTCCAGTCTGAATCAATAAAAAGAATTTTATAAAACAAATTTTTTTGTTGTTGGACAATGATGTTTAAAAATAATAAATTTGTTATCAATGTTCTTTTTTAAATTTAATAATTTCAATAAAGATTATAGAAATTATTTTCAAATATTTAATTTAGGATTTATTAAGTCTAAAATCTTGGAGAAAAGTTGAAAGAATGTCTTGATAGAAAAAAGAGAAATGATGAAGTTCTATATTGATGCTTTTTGTATTACCTCCTGTTCGGTGGTTGTAGTATTTATGTATGTATTTATGTATATGTCACTTCTTTAATAAATTTTTTTACCATAGGTGTCTGTTGAGGTATGGTGTAATTTTATTATTATTTTTTATAAATCACGATATGTTTATTTTTGATTTATTTATATTTACATTTTTTATATTTATTTTTTTACATGATTATTTATTTTTTTTAACAAGTCAAGGTAATGTAATAAGAAGAAAAGAAATTAATGAAGGAAAGAATGAAAGACAAGAAATAACATTAATACCCCAAATTAAATTATTAATAATTTGCCTTTAATTGCTATAATCATTTCAAATTCAAATTATTAATTCATTAATTCGATCAATTCGAATTTATATAGCGACAAAAATGACAATTGTTATTTTATGATGTTTGGACTCCCGTTTGATTCCGATGAACGCATGTTTTTATCTATATGTTTCACAAAGTTTTGCTGAAGGTATTTTTAGTAAATCGTTTACTATTAAAAGTTTAATTGATTATCATGTTATTTTTTTATTTCCTCTGACAATTATTTTTTGTTAATATTATTTTAAGAACTGGATTCACTTATAACGAAACTCCGTTTTGGTTAATCCAGTTTGTTCAATCTACAACATTATAGTTGGTGTGAGAGCGGGTGCAGCGTGGTGGCCACGGCGTGCTAGTATTGGGGAATGATCTGCGGAACGCGGAGGCTCAAATTCAACGTAATATTACTGCCATATGACCATCAAGGATCGTGATTGGCATCCTCTTTGAAAAACGTTTCTTGTTTAACCGGAAAAAAATTATAATCTTCCGGAACACTGATATTTCTATTTAGAAAAGATCCCGTAGCGATTCTTCTCCTGACCCACTCAATCAAAATCATATATGTTCTTTTAGCAATAAAAAATTCGAAAATATGAGTCGACATTTTCGTACTAATCGCCGCTTTCCCTTTCATCGAGTGGCTCTTCATACCGTCACCTACGGTTATTTTGTCTTTGGACACAATTAAACACAAACCGTCAGAATCCGGTATTTCATAAACGATCTTCATTTTTCTTTCTATTATCGCTTTGCCGATATTCATATTTTCAAAGATCTCCATTTCTTATCAATTTAACCGTGAATTAAAGAAAAAAATTCTCCACGCCAAATTTTATTTTTATTAAACGTTTTTGCAAACAATGGCGATTTTCAAAACTCAAAACTACAATTAAAATTTTAGATATGGTTTAATCAAGTCGATAGAATTCGTTTAATTTCATTCATCTCTGCATCGAATATCGATTTGATTTTGGATTCTTTTGTATTCGATTTATTTTGTCGCAAATTTCTCAATTTCAACACCGAAATGATCAAATTGATTCTATCTATTATTTTCGTTCGATCGGTTGATATTTAATTATGCAATTTTTGATTGTATCTTCAATAACTTGCTACAAGTGTATCAATTGATCGGGAAAAAGGTGGGGAATTTGAAATTAGAGCTAGTTAAATATGTTGGGCGACAGATTCAATATTTTCAGGATACGCCGAATTATATTCGCCACATGGATCAACCACAAATATTGAAATCGTGACGAAGGTTCGTCTCCTGGCAAGCAAGTGTCTCCAAAACCCCCTTTCTCACTCAGAATCAAACAATCATTTTTTGTAAAGTAAAAATAAAAAATTTTACTTCACGGTTAGTGCGCTAATCATTTGTTATTTTTACACTTTTGATCAACGTCAAATATTTGATAAATAAGATTTTTTGAAAGAAATTCTTTTCATGTCTTCTGATATAAAAAGATTTAAATGTGACTTTAATTACGACGATTTCTAATTAAAACACTTTTTTCTGTTTTTAATTCAGTTAAACAAAAATTTCTGTCCAATTTTCAAACTAATTTTTATATAAATTTACCATAATCCAAAAAGGTACGAATGTAAAAAAAATACAAATAGTAAAAAAATTTTTGTTGTTTTAATAATGTAATTACGGTAAACCTGCAAAAATTAAAAAAAAACTAATGTTATTAGTCTTGTAAATTAATATTTATAAAACAATATTGAAAACAGAATCTCATGCAGTATAATTCTCGAACATATCCTCCGAGATGTAGGTCATCAGTATCAAGTCATCTACCGAATGATCAAATGTTTTATAGCTTCGAAAACTTAAAACGTCATTTAAATCTCATTCATCATTACAGATATCTATGTAAAACTAGGAACAGGCCTCATTCGGGCCTTAATCGGTGGTTGTTAGACTAACAACAGGTCAAATAGATTTAATAGTTTTATTAATAGATTTATTAGTGAACATATTTTAAATTTTAAGAAATCGTGATCTAATTTTTCAATTTAATTTATTGTTAGTTGCTTTTAACAATACATTCTGAAAGTTTTTAAATCCTTCAGAATAAGGTACAATTAATCAAGATTTAGGTATATTATTAATATCTAATGATATTTCAATTTCTTTCGTAGAACCATCATGAGAAGCAAAAATTTTATTTTCATACTGTCTTTTGTTTTTA
>MQRK01147867.1:0-13321 GCA_001938485.1 Girardia tigrina | reverse complement strand
AAAGTCATAATTAACGATGGAAAATATTTTGATTAGAATAAAACTTATTATGTCATATAAATAAACTTGTCTGTTCTGCAAAAAAATCCAAAAAACTAAGTTATACACCTAATAATATGCATATATATAATTTTGAATATGACTGTATATAATTCGGAACCCTAAGTTAATAGAAACATAAAAATTTTCAACTTATATATGTATTATTTAAATATTATTATTTGATATGTTAATAAAAATTACGTTGTAAGAAATACAATATCACATATTTATTCTCAATCATTGTTTTTCCAATGTAATTTTGGTTATGTACAAAAAAGGAAAATTAAGATTATTTACATTTTCTTGTCTTAAAAATAATGATAATAATAATAATAATAATAATAGATTTAGTAATAACAAAGTTTATATCGTTTAAAACGATAATACTATGTAAATAATTATTATTAATTTTAAATAATTCTGTATTTTGAAAATAAAATTATGAAGCAATTGAAACTAACACTTATTTTTTAATTTAGATGTTTTAACCATCTTTTTTGCGAGTAGAATTTCATATTGTAACGGTATTTTTTCATAAATAAAAAAAAGTTACAACAATAGTCGTAAGAAATGACAATTGGGCTTTAGTAGAGTGTCACAATATATTTTAACAATATAATATAATGTAAAATAAAATGATACATTCGCACTCTTATCTCAACGTCGTTTAAATAAATAGTAAAAGATTAAACAGAAGATTGCGTTAGAAAACCTCGTCAATTGCTGAGTTAAATTTTTTTGACCAAATAATACCAAAAATAATCTGATGGTACGTGTATGAAGCAATCTAATGAAATCCCCGCAAATATATAATATCTGATATCTTTACCATAAAAAAAAGATATTTCATTATCGGTAAGCATTCGCGAATTGTGAGGCTGTTTTGTCGAGGAGACGTAAGGAAATCAGCGTCTAATTAATGTCATAATTACTAGGATGCAGCTTTCTGTTATAAATAGCCTCAATATTGGTTTGAAAAGCCGTAATATTATTGTATTGAGCACGATCAATGTATGATATATATAACTGACTGGCGTTTATAATTGTCCTTATATAAATCTACATTCACGTGTGCATTTGCTTCCTCTCTTACTAGAAGTGTTATATCGGCTGTTGTTTTTCTTTCTTCCTTTGACCACCTGGCTTCTCGGTTGCTGGCCGCAGCGCATTATCAGATCTCACATGAATGGGAGCAATTGTCATGGCTACATAATAATACTCGGTAGTGTCTATTGGAATTGCAGCTGCTGCTTCCGAATCAAACAAAGCCCACATTAATCTGGCTCCAGTTTTTCAAGACTGTTTTCACCTTAAAAAAGTTTTTTATAATTATTTGTCGCTAGCTAATTTTTATTTTATTATAATATTTACAAATTAAAAACCAATTATTATTTTTTGCTTTTCGTTTTTATAGGTTCTCAATAAAAAGGAAACGAAAATCTATGGCAATGACATGAGTTTGGATTATGATTCGGAGGATAATTTACGGTCGGAATACGATTGCAGAAATGAGGAGTCAATGCCAGTTCTAGATAGATGTCCAACGGCAATCCCGACCTTCAATACTGATGTGAAGCATCAGTTAAATATGATGAATGAAGTATGAGTTATTATTCGAATCAAACATACTGAGGTCTAAAACTTTTGAGAACTCTACCCGTTGGGAATTTATATTGGGCACATTTTTAATATTTAGTATAAAATATGAATTAAAATAAAATTTGTACTATATCTCTATAATAGTGTAATCATCTTTCAACTGTCGATTTCGATGTTTTATGCTTTTGACATCGGGAAATAATAGTTTACTTGTGAAAATTTACACACACACCATCAAATACGATTTAAAAAGATTTCTTTTAATAGTTCAATATGTTTATTCTTGGCAAAATAATGGTTTCATGGTATTGGAAGTCTAAGTCACCAAATGTGGAATTAGTGGTGTTCAAGGAGATTAGACTAGAAGTTATTGGATGAAGATGTAGAGTGATCGCTCTCTAAATGGAACATTAACCTTGTTCACGTTCAAGAGTGGTACTTTATAAATTCTTATCATGTATTTTGGTGCTGTTCAATAGAGGGAGCGTTAAATGTCGAGAGCGACCACTGTAATTGAGATATTTAAGCTGTAATTAACAAAAGAGGAGCATCATGAAGAGAAAGCAGAAGCCTAAATATGTTATATATACTATAGAAGCCTCAATAGGTTTGTAAAGAACTGAAAAAGGTTGTAAAGATCTGTAATATCTTTAAATATTTAGCCCGATTTGATGACGCTCGGAAATTCAATGGGCCTCCATCAAACCCGCGCACTCCTCTTCGTAGTAGAGACGTATCATTCATGGACAAAATCTCAATCAACATAAACACGACGTCTTTTACGAAATTAATTTCCACAATTGACGATCCGCCTATTGACGACAGATCAATACAGGTATCTGGTTTTGTCAATTTAGATCGTGCTATGATCGATTTGCAGTTAGAATTATCGATTAATTCATTAAATTTGTTCCTGGTAACACATCTCACTGAGAGTTTACTTATCGAATGACGGCCAAAAGATGGTTTAAATGTGATTCTATTGACTTTGTTCTATTGTTCACAGAATCAAAACAGACAGTAAACCAATATTTTGGAACCCTACAATGTAGTCTATGCATTTGATAAAGAAATTGGAAGATCTTTTGAAACAGTTGAAATAATTCGAAAATGTAAAAGCTATTAAAATTTGCCATTGGTGGTAGTTCCAAAGAAGGATGATGGTATTCAGATGTGTTTGGATTTCAAAAAGTTAAAGGAAGTTGCGAAGATGGTTTCGTTCCCTATGCCGGATAGTCAGGTGTTATTTGATGCTTTACTGAAGCACAAGTGTTCTCAAATATGGACTTGGGTAAAGCCTATCATCAAGTTGAATATTATTGTGTTCGTGATTAAGATCAAGGTTCATGACTAAATTTTATTTCTATTACAACTTTCATTATACAAACAAATTTACGAGGAACAATATTTTCAGTTTGCATAAACCAGATTTTAAAATTCTAAATATAAATATCGATACACGTAAATGTAATTTTATTATGTTTCGTATAAATTATATTTTGTTTTTTACAATGTTTTTTAAACTTAAATATGATTTTAGATCTTTAAAATATTTTTGAAAATCTAATGTTAAAATTAAATTCCTAAATAATTTTTATTCCTAATTTAATTTTTTTAAATATTCAATTATAAATTATTTTTTAATATAAATTCCGGTTTAAAATTAATTTCAAAAAAAATTTATTTTCCTTATGATTTTTTAAAACTTAGTTTTATCTATTGTAAAATTAATGTCTTCAAAATATTTAGTCCATTTTAATTAGTAAAACATTATCTATAAAATATTGTTTAGTATAGATTTCTGAAAATTAATTTCAATAATAAATTTATTTTCATTTTCATTTTTTTAAAACTTAATTTTATAAAAAAGTATTCTATAATCTATTGTAAAATTAATTTTAGCAAAATATAATAATTTCGTTTTAGTTTTTTTTACTAAACATTAATTATAAAAACACATTTTAATATAGCTTTCGTGTAAATTAATTTTTTGTAATAATATGTTTCCATTTTGATTTTGAACTTAAATTATGCACATTCATTTTAATTAGACTTTCCCTATTTTAAAATTGATTTTCTAAAACTTGCGTAAAATTATTTTAACTTATCTTAACTATAAATATGATTTCATTATAAAAATTTTCAAAAATTTGAAGTTCACCAAAAACCCCTAACAAATATGATGTGGATTCGCAGGAGAAAACTGCGTTCTGTACTAAGATACAGCAATATTGTTTTTAAAAGGTTCTGTTTTGCTTATCTACAACCCTGGAACAATTCAAAGATTGATGAGTTTATTGCTTGAGGATTTATTATTTGCTAGAGTGGTTATTTATCTGGATGACGTGCTAATTTATTCTGAATCCTGGTCAGAACATATGGAAATTATGGAGGAAGTAATGTACAGATTAAAAAAGCAGGTTTTAAGATAAACCCAGAAAAATGCTCATTTGGAGTAACAGGATTGGTGTTTTTGGCCACACAATAAACAAAAATGGAATATCGATGAATAAACGGAAGATAGAAGAAATTCAAAATTTTCGGGTTCCAAAATGCACCAGGAATTTAAGAGTTTTCCTGGGGCTGGAAATTTATTACAGGAAGTTCATTAACCCCTTAACGCGTAGGCCCGAGTAGTACTCGGGTATGGATTACTGGCAAATTTTTGCAGTTCGGGTGTCTAATATGATTTTGCTATTCTATTATACAGCAACGAAAATAGCTTTTACACACACACACACATACACACACACATATATATATATATATATATATATTGTATACAATCTAGGGTGAGGTGATGTGAATTAGAGGGCCTGAGCTGTTCCTAAATCGCATATACTATAGTTCTAGAAAAAATGTGCATTAATCTTTAGACGAATTCAGAAATTATATTACGGAGTTAAGAACTATGCGAAAATCGCAGAATCATTGTA
This sequence comes from Girardia tigrina, assembly GCA_001938485.1. Taxonomy (NCBI): domain Eukaryota; kingdom Metazoa; phylum Platyhelminthes; order Tricladida; family Dugesiidae; genus Girardia; species Girardia tigrina. The sequence continues at coordinate 8,744 of MQRK01147867.1, read as the reverse complement.
TGATGCAGGCAAAGGGGAATGGAAGGAGATATTTTGGTCCCAGGAATGTGAAAGCAGTTTTAAATGAGCTAAAGAATAAACTCTGTGAAACTCCGGTACTATAATTTGTGAATTCGTCTAAAGATTCTATTTTAGATACAGATACCTCATTTAGAGAATTTGGAGCAATGTTAAGCTAAAAGTATGTCAATGATGAAAAAGTGATAGTATATGCATCAAGAACATTAGCGATATTTGAGAAAGGATATTGTGTGACAAAGACAGAATTGATTGCGTTACAAGAATTTATATTGTATTTAAACAATATCTGTACGTTAAGTGGTTTACAGCACGAGCGAATAACAAGGCTTTGATGTATATGAAACTGTCATCAAAACCAATAAGTTTTCAATTTCAAATTTGGCTGGATAGCATGGCAGATTTCGATTTCAGATTAGAATACCGAAAAGGTGATAATTATGGGAATGCTGATGGATTATCGCGATAATTTGAGGATAAATGCTCACAAAGCCAAACTTAGCATGAAGGCCTAAAAAGTTTGAAAGTCAAAGCGAAACAAATTAATTCAGTCGTGATTCAATCTATTATTTCATGGATCAAAGATAAACAGGAGAAATGAGAGGAAATAAGGAAATTGTAAAGAAACCAGGAGGATTAACAACGTGGACGGGGGATCTCAGACAGTTGGGAGATGGTTTCATGTTAAAATAAGGATTCGTTAGGTGGTTAGATGGCAATTATGTTTTACCGTTAGTCCCGAAAAGTATCAAAATGACAACAAATTCGAATCACATTTTATTTTAACTTCAAATTGCGGCAATCTGCAACCAGGGCAGCTTGATATTAGTGTAAGATCATTGAGCGTGCAACATTAGTTCAGCGAATTTCCTGTAGATGATTTCAGTCTTAAATATGTATATGTCAGAAGTCGATTTTCAGTAATTTAGAACTATGGTTCGTGTGATTTCTAAGAAATGGTCATCAGTTACATTACTGTTGTGTATCATTTAAAATGCAATAAAAAGATGAAAAAGATCGAAAATGAGTGCGATTTGATCTATAGGTAGAAACTTTCTTGTTTTTGAGGTTTTTTCTTGTTTGCCTTTACGCTACCCAAACGATCAAGTTTTGAATCGAATAAGAGGATATTTGATTCAATGTCTTTTAGCATAACAGTCTAAAATTTCTAAACAACTCTTTTAAATAACATTCTTTGATGTTTTTTTTATTTTTCAAGGAACTTTATTTGAATTTATTTCTCATTTTTTTATAATTATATATCATAAACCAGCGTTTACCAAAAAAAATTAGGTAGGCCCCTATTGTTTGTCCCCAAACATTTCACGCTCCTACCAAAACTTAAAAGTTCTAATTGTATTGAAATGGAGGAAAATGCGTGAGTAAGAAGTCCTTTCGTGAACTCTTTTTCCAATTTATCAATTCAACTCAAAGAAGATTTATTGGATGCTGTGAATCCGAATGTACTAAAATTAGGTTCAAATCAAAGATTATATTTTAATTTTGGGCTGATGTAAGAAAAATTATCCATTGCTATTTATTGGGACAAAAATGATTTTATTGCCATTCCCAACTTCATATCTATGTGAAACTGCATTTTCAGCTGTTGCAGTTCTGAAAAACAAATATCGTAATCGTCTAGAAATTGAAAACAATTTACGTGTTTCTCTTTAGCCATGTGAGCCGGATTTTAAAATTTTATTGAAATAAATGTAATAAAAGTTTTATTTATTAATTTTCAATCGTTAAAGTTATCTTATTTTAAATTACCAAATTTTTGTTATGCCCTATCTGATTTTACCGTGCCCCCATTTGAGAAACCCTGTCATAAACATATCTTATTTCTCTATAACCCTTTACATTTTTAAATTGTCCTTAGCAATTCAAAATTAAAGAATTAAAGATTATGTTATTTTTTTCTTCAAACTTAAAGAGCCTTGATCTTTTTTGATATTCAATTACATTCTCTTTAATAAAGTGAAAATAAAATTTTATATATTTTTTCTTGTATTTTTAAATTGTTTCAAATTTTATTTTCCTTTGAGCGTTAAATTTTAAAAATATTGTGTAGAATATTTTACATATTTAATCAAAATTATTGTTTTTTTCTTTAAATAATATATTAAAACATTCAACCTAAGGGTTAGTGTGTGTATAAAACATATGAATAAAAATAAATTACACTCTTAATAATATTAGTAATAACTAAATATTAATAAACTTTATACATTCTCAACTATTTTATAACTGCCGAAAAATTAAATAATTAAAGAAATATAATTTACACGACGACGAAAAGGTACACAAGACTTCATTTAAGTCATAAAATAAAAATAAATAAATATTTTACATTAATACAAGAAAGTAAATAAACATTTTATAAAAGTGATGAGAATTCTTTACTGATAATAAATTATCCTACACAATCTTCGCGGAGAAAACTCGGTAAGTCTAAGTTATTAGGGGAAAAAGGAAGATTAAGATTAATGAGTAAAATATCTGAGTCGTATACAAACGAAGAAAGAAAGAAAGACTGAGATAATGATAATTACAAATCTTTCTGAGTAATTAATTTTCATTGTAAAATAATATTCTCAGATAATAATAGAGTTAGTTTAAATGGTTTGGAAAATTTAAGAATATTTTTAGATTGACAGGTGAGTTTGTGATAAATAATTTTTTGATAAAAAAGCGGTGGCAGAATTGTCGGACACTAAGTGCTAGGAATGTCATTTCTCATCCCATTCGATTCTTAAGTAAATTTCTTAAAATAATTTTATTTATTTTTAGATCTAAAATAATATTTCATGATTTTTATTCCATATGATATTTAACTGTTTAAAAAAATAAAAAAGTAGCAAAAAAATGAACTCAAAATTATTTAAAATTTAGATTTTGAGCATCAAAACAAAATCGTAAATTTTATGTCTTCTCAGTTTACTACTATAACGAGAGCATTTTCTACACTCAAATTAAACTATCCTTTAAGGAGAAAATAGTCAAGAAAAATTATAAGTAAATCGTATTAATGAATTACATTTCCATTAGATTCAATTCACCGCTGAAATTAATTTTTTTAATTATATTTTATTAAAGGACTTGACGAATCACCTCTTCCTTTACCAGTTTGTCTTTAATAACTTTTTTGTCTTTAATAACTTTTTAATGTTTTCGATCGGACACCTAGTCAGGATTTTTGGCATGGCAACCGATTTTCAGGATAATAATTTTTAGTCATTTTGTGTTTGTTCCACTATACACCATGATTCAATAGTCAAACTTTAGGGTTTTCATCCGTTGTCTTCCACTCTTTGACTATTGTTTGACTTTGAAGCTATACAATTAGATGTTTGACTCGTCCGTAAAAAATATATTTTCAAAACTTCTTTCTAAAGTTTGGTAGCTGAATTCGACTTATTTTCCTTATGAAAGTCATGAGGTTAGTGAGGCACTTTGCGTTTAATTTTAGGCATATTTCGGAAATGTTACAGTATAACTATTGAACGAATTAATTTTAAAATTATCAAAGGTGTCAAAATAATTATCTTTTTTTTCTTCATTTAAATTTTCCGCTTTTTTGACTCAAATATATAAATAGAAGAATTAACCAAGTTGTAAGCATTTGTCCAAGTATCAGGGTGAATTTAGGGGGGGTGCGATCGCCCTCCCTAGGCAAATTAAAAAAATAGTTTTGAGTAAATAAAAAAAATAAAAAGAATTAAAAATTTTGTATAAATTTAAAAATTTTACCTTCCGTTTTTTATTAATTGATAAATTTTTCTTAAATATCATTTTATAATCATTTAAAATTACTTAAAATAACAATAATTTTGAGATTAGGATTTACAAGATTGAACATATTTCTCCATTGTAGTTATATAAAAAAGATTAAAATATTTATTTCTGTTTATCTTTTTGCAAGAAATTTCAAAAGTATTTTTGAATATGAATACTTAAAAACTAAATAATAAAAAAGCTTCATAATATTTCTTAACAATTTTTATACTAATAATACAAATATACTTATAAAATGAAATAAATCCATAACCCAGAGGAACAGGTAAAATTCTTAGGAAACTTATTCTTGAAAAATTAAGAAATATTGATATTGATATAAATAAATATTGGATCAGAATGATGCTTAATGGTGGTTTCAGAACAAACTGGTGCTGTTACTGAAATTTTAAAAGTAGCACCATTTGCTAGTTAATGTACTTGTTTTAATCATGAATTAAATTAGTCAATATCTATAATGTCATCCGTTCAGACAATACTTAATTCTATTGCAGTTATTAACAACATCACAATTTGAGTGTAAACATTTTCAGTATCAACTTCTGCGGGAATCGACATCCTTGAATAATATGTTTTTTGTATATCTATATAAATTCTAATATTATTAAATGAGATAAAAAATATTAACTTTTAATTTCTCAAAATTTTATTGGATAAAAATGCATTAAGTAATCTTTTTAAAATAAATATTAGTTTTTAAATAATATTAAATTCAATAATTTAAATCGTTTACTAAAAATATTATTACAATTTATAATTATAAAACTTTTAATTAATTAGAATTTAAACATTAATAATTTCATTAGATTTAAATAATTAATAAATAACATATTAATCCTATCTGAGTAGGAGAGTCGCCAATCCAAATAGCATACAAACAACAAACTTACAACATTCCGAATTTTCCCTCACAGCAGTAATTGAAAACGTGACATCGTTTTTTTAATATATCTACTAAAATCAACTTAACGAAGAACTAAAAAGTTTATGTGAGACTTGTTGGGTTGAACGAGGTGAACCTTATACAATTTATTGATTATATAGAGAATATACTTGTAGCTCTTTAGTATATTTCAAATTGGGCAAATAGTTTATCTTCCTAAAAACATAAAATGTTTATTAATACCTTAAAAGATGCATAAATCTTGCATTATGCACATTGCCAGGTTTCAATTTTATCTTTTTTTACCATTAACAAGATTATTTCAAAAGAAAGACTTAGACGTTTGTAATGCATCGAAATTTATCAACAATATAATATCCATAATTTTCGAAAAACGTCATAATGTTAAAAAGAATTTAATGAAATATTTACTTATGTTTTTATTCTTCTTGAAAAGTTTGAAATTCCTATAGAAATTCCATGCATAACGAAAATTCAAAAAATAGAACAAATTTTCAACATTCTTCTCCGGACGAATTGAACAATAGATCTATTTATCTTCATATGCTGGATGTATTAATAACTAATTTAAAAACAAGATATCCTAAAGATTCCCTTAATTCATGTGAATTATCAAGTCTTCTGCAAAAAAATATAACACGCATTAATGAAGATGAAATGATATTGAAGGTAAATCATTTATGCACAACTTATGGTCCAATAATAACAAATGATGAGTATCATTACTTGCAGAAATAAATCTTTGGAGAAATAAATGGACATCTTGAATGACTTCAATATTCCAGATATAGTTGCAAAATCCTTAGAAAACTGTGATGTAGATTTATATTTGTTATTAAATGAATTGCTAAAGAAATTTCTGACTGGCCCATTAGTGTTGCATCAGTTGAAATAAGCTTATCTTTCTTGCGACGACTAAAAACATATTTAGGAAATCGAATTGATGAAGAATGGTTAACAGGATTAGCGTTTCATCATATACATCGAGATATAGATGTCATTTTTTTTTAATTTTAATGAAAGTTTTGCTAAGTGTAAAAAATTGTAAATTAAATTTAATTATATATTTTCACTCTATTGTTTTTAGTTTTAATTAAACTCTTATTTGTTTTTATTTTGTTACATTTGTCTATATTTTTAAGAAATCTTTATTTAATAAATAATTTTTTCGAACTATAGTAATCAAATTAAATAATACCTGCACCAAGAAGCATATAGTCATTTCTGAATTATTTTTTTCGTTTCTCATAATTTCTTATAAATAATAAATAAAAAATTAAATTAATTTTAATTAAAAATTAAATGTTTGTTTTCATAAAATATTATAAAATAAAATTAAAAAAATCTAAAATAAGTAGAATGTGTTTTTATTTGAAGAGAGTTTGGTAAATGTAATAAGAAGTATATCGTATTATAATTATGCTTTTTTCTCAATTTTTATTTTTTTGTTTTAATCAGAATCGCCCTCCTAGAATCTAGATCCACCACTGTATTGTGGACGGTTTTGAAAATAAAATTTATGTATAGTCAATTTTTTTAAAACATTCCAATAATAGATTGTTTTTAATATAATTAATTATTTAAATGAAATTTTAAAATTTGACACAATTTAAAAATTTGTTTTAATTTTTCTTTATTGTAAAAAGAATTAGCAGAAGTATAATTTTCAGTTTAAAATGTCAATTGTAAATTTTAATGGTCGTAAAGAAATGAGGATTGTTAATTTAGTCACTTATATTTTTTTGATCTTATGCTCTCATTTTATTTTCACTATTTTCTTCTATAATCTTGTGTTTTCGTTTCAGAAAATAATTTAAATCAATCGTATACAATGATGTGATGTATTTTTTTTATTTTTCGAGCGTAAAACATTATTCTTTCAAATGAATTTTGTAGACAAACAGTTTATTCATTTTGACACAATAGAAAAGATGTCTGCCAACAAACATGCTTATTGATGCATGATTTTGGTTTCTGTTGCGTTTGTAACACACGCCATGTATCATATATTGTTTAAAAATACGTCTCTCGTCTTGAATGCAATTATATTATAAATGCTACAGCGGTACTTAGTTATACACAGTCAAAACAATAATAATATTTAGTAAAACATTTTGCCACTTGCATCAAAAACTCGTAATAAATAGACTAATAATTATTGTCTTTAAAAATAATATTTAAAACAGGGTTTTTTTAAGGTTTCCAGCTGGGTGTAACTTAAAAAAATATGGGTGTACAGTATAACATTTATTTTTACTCAAAAATTGTTACATCACACATGCATACTGGATTTAAAGGGTTAAGAACAAAAGAATGTCTTATACTTATTAAATAAGTATACAATTATAAAGGACCTTGTGTAAGAGCGTGTATGTGCGAGAGGGAGAGAGAGTGAATGTAATGGCAGTGTGTGTATTTTTTAATGAACCCATGCTTTACATATAAATAGCTAATTTTTTGGTATACATTTACAAAAGTTGGGCGTACATTGTACACCCAAAATGGCCTTAAAAAACCCTGTATAAAATGTATAATCAATTAATATCGTAAATATTTTAAATTTGTTTTGATTTTATTTTGATATATAAATATATGTCTTCAGATAAAAAAATAAAAAAATATATTGATGATGGTGTTATTTTTCAAATTTTAATTGTTTAATTTGTTGCACAATCAATAATGATTAGTCATAAAATTGAATACTAATTTTAAACCCTTAAGATCAAATAGAAGATATTATTTTTATTGTTTTTAGGGATTCTTTGTCTGAAACAATTCATATACTCAAATTGATTGTGGCAAATTAATTGTTTTCCGCTGTTAAACTTTTATTCTTAAGCACATTTTTGATGTTATAAAAATTATTTTTATTTTCTAAAATCATCCCTTTCTCCCTGAGATAAATGTCAGATCATTCCATTATGGAGACAAAACTATATTACTTCTTAAGAAAGTAAATTGATACTTCCTACAGAATAATACAAATGAATCAGGAAAAGGAATAAATTAAAAATTAAATATTCACATTGTTTTGCTTTATTCCCTTCTTTTTATATAATTGCTTTCGTGTAATCTTGTTCCTTGTCCAGCTTCATTTTGCAATTTAAACTCACTTCTCATGGTGCTTTATATAGCTGAAATTTTCAGGGTAGTTGTATTTTGCTATAACGTATGGATTAAACAAATCAGATGATCTAAAAAAGTTAATTTTACTTTTTCTAGCAAAAATCGTTTTACGATTATCTACGAATTTTTAAACAGATTTTTGCAATTTTAACACACTTAACAAAAATTCCAAAAAAAATTAAAAGATCAAACAAAAATTAACAACACAAATCATATCGCAATTTTTATCTCACCAATCGATAAACATTGACAAATTAAAAATCGTTTTTAGTGCACTCAATAGAAGGAAGGGTTTATTAATTTTTTTAATGTGTTATTAGTTGTCTCTTTTATTTTGTATTTTTTTAAGTTTGCTTAATGTAAAGTAAAAATATTAATGTCTCTTACAAACGTGTTTCAAAAATAAATTGGAAATAGGATAACAGTCGGAAGATCATATTCATTTAAAGAATGTTGTCTCGGAACACAGACAAAACAGTTACCTTAGTTCCTAACAAAGAAATTGACAAGAATAAATCTTTTTGAAAACTTTAATTTGAACGTTTTTTACAACAATGAAAAGGAAAAAGGGAAGAACTTGAAAACAAATCTTTAATACATTTCAATACTCTTTAATATAGACCAAGGGTTTAAATGACTTAATATATATTAATAAATAATATTTTAATAAGTTTGGAATAATAAAAATCTAAAACAAAATAACAATATATTTTATATATATTTTATATATATATAATACAATATAATATATATTGGAATAATAAAAATCTAAAACAAAATAACAATATATTTTATGAAAAGATTGCACGATACTTTAAAATCATTCATCAAATATATTAAATCAGGTTCGACTAAATGAAGTGTACTTTTTCTATGACTGTTTTCTTTGTAATAACGAATT
>MQRK01147866.1:0-13252 GCA_001938485.1 Girardia tigrina | reverse complement strand
AAAGTCATAATTAACGATGGAAAATATTTTGATTAGAATAAAACTTATTATGTCATATAAATAAACTTGTCTGTTCTGCAAAAAAATCCAAAAAACTAAGTTATACACCTAATAATATGCATATATATAATTTTGAATATGACTGTATATAATTCGGAACCCTAAGTTAATAGAAACATAAAAATTTTCAACTTATATATGTATTATTTAAATATTATTATTTGATATGTTAATAAAAATTACGTTGTAAGAAATACAATATCACATATTTATTCTCAATCATTGTTTTTCCAATGTAATTTTGGTTATGTACAAAAAAGGAAAATTAAGATTATTTACATTTTCTTGTCTTAAAAATAATGATAATAATAATAATAATAATAATAGATTTAGTAATAACAAAGTTTATATCGTTTAAAACGATAATACTATGTAAATAATTATTATTAATTTTAAATAATTCTGTATTTTGAAAATAAAATTATGAAGCAATTGAAACTAACACTTATTTTTTAATTTAGATGTTTTAACCATCTTTTTTGCGAGTAGAATTTCATATTGTAACGGTATTTTTTCATAAATAAAAAAAAGTTACAACAATAGTCGTAAGAAATGACAATTGGGCTTTAGTAGAGTGTCACAATATATTTTAACAATATAATATAATGTAAAATAAAATGATACATTCGCACTCTTATCTCAACGTCGTTTAAATAAATAGTAAAAGATTAAACAGAAGATTGCGTTAGAAAACCTCGTCAATTGCTGAGTTAAATTTTTTTGACCAAATAATACCAAAAATAATCTGATGGTACGTGTATGAAGCAATCTAATGAAATCCCCGCAAATATATAATATCTGATATCTTTACCATAAAAAAAAGATATTTCATTATCGGTAAGCATTCGCGAATTGTGAGGCTGTTTTGTCGAGGAGACGTAAGGAAATCAGCGTCTAATTAATGTCATAATTACTAGGATGCAGCTTTCTGTTATAAATAGCCTCAATATTGGTTTGAAAAGCCGTAATATTATTGTATTGAGCACGATCAATGTATGATATATATAACTGACTGGCGTTTATAATTGTCCTTATATAAATCTACATTCACGTGTGCATTTGCTTCCTCTCTTACTAGAAGTGTTATATCGGCTGTTGTTTTTCTTTCTTCCTTTGACCACCTGGCTTCTCGGTTGCTGGCCGCAGCGCATTATCAGATCTCACATGAATGGGAGCAATTGTCATGGCTACATAATAATACTCGGTAGTGTCTATTGGAATTGCAGCTGCTGCTTCCGAATCAAACAAAGCCCACATTAATCTGGCTCCAGTTTTTCAAGACTGTTTTCACCTTAAAAAAGTTTTTTATAATTATTTGTCGCTAGCTAATTTTTATTTTATTATAATATTTACAAATTAAAAACCAATTATTATTTTTTGCTTTTCGTTTTTATAGGTTCTCAATAAAAAGGAAACGAAAATCTATGGCAATGACATGAGTTTGGATTATGATTCGGAGGATAATTTACGGTCGGAATACGATTGCAGAAATGAGGAGTCAATGCCAGTTCTAGATAGATGTCCAACGGCAATCCCGACCTTCAATACTGATGTGAAGCATCAGTTAAATATGATGAATGAAGTATGAGTTATTATTCGAATCAAACATACTGAGGTCTAAAACTTTTGAGAACTCTACCCGTTGGGAATTTATATTGGGCACATTTTTAATATTTAGTATAAAATATGAATTAAAATAAAATTTGTACTATATCTCTATAATAGTGTAATCATCTTTCAACTGTCGATTTCGATGTTTTATGCTTTTGACATCGGGAAATAATAGTTTACTTGTGAAAATTTACACACACACCATCAAATACGATTTAAAAAGATTTCTTTTAATAGTTCAATATGTTTATTCTTGGCAAAATAATGGTTTCATGGTATTGGAAGTCTAAGTCACCAAATGTGGAATTAGTGGTGTTCAAGGAGATTAGACTAGAAGTTATTGGATGAAGATGTAGAGTGATCGCTCTCTAAATGGAACATTAACCTTGTTCACGTTCAAGAGTGGTACTTTATAAATTCTTATCATGTATTTTGGTGCTGTTCAATAGAGGGAGCGTTAAATGTCGAGAGCGACCACTGTAATTGAGATATTTAAGCTGTAATTAACAAAAGAGGAGCATCATGAAGAGAAAGCAGAAGCCTAAATATGTTATATATACTATAGAAGCCTCAATAGGTTTGTAAAGAACTGAAAAAGGTTGTAAAGATCTGTAATATCTTTAAATATTTAGCCCGATTTGATGACGCTCGGAAATTCAATGGGCCTCCATCAAACCCGCGCACTCCTCTTCGTAGTAGAGACGTATCATTCATGGACAAAATCTCAATCAACATAAACACGACGTCTTTTACGAAATTAATTTCCACAATTGACGATCCGCCTATTGACGACAGATCAATACAGGTATCTGGTTTTGTCAATTTAGATCGTGCTATGATCGATTTGCAGTTAGAATTATCGATTAATTCATTAAATTTGTTCCTGGTAACACATCTCACTGAGAGTTTACTTATCGAATGACGGCCAAAAGATGGTTTAAATGTGATTCTATTGACTTTGTTCTATTGTTCACAGAATCAAAACAGACAGTAAACCAATATTTTGGAACCCTACAATGTAGTCTATGCATTTGATAAAGAAATTGGAAGATCTTTTGAAACAGTTGAAATAATTCGAAAATGTAAAAGCTATTAAAATTTGCCATTGGTGGTAGTTCCAAAGAAGGATGATGGTATTCAGATGTGTTTGGATTTCAAAAAGTTAAAGGAAGTTGCGAAGATGGTTTCGTTCCCTATGCCGGATAGTCAGGTGTTATTTGATGCTTTACTGAAGCACAAGTGTTCTCAAATATGGACTTGGGTAAAGCCTATCATCAAGTTGAATATTATTGTGTTCGTGATTAAGATCAAGGTTCATGACTAAATTTTATTTCTATTACAACTTTCATTATACAAACAAATTTACGAGGAACAATATTTTCAGTTTGCATAAACCAGATTTTAAAATTCTAAATATAAATATCGATACACGTAAATGTAATTTTATTATGTTTCGTATAAATTATATTTTGTTTTTTACAATGTTTTTTAAACTTAAATATGATTTTAGATCTTTAAAATATTTTTGAAAATCTAATATTAAAATTAAATTCCTAAATAATTTTTATTCCTAATTTAATTTTTTTAAATATTCAATTATAAATTATTTTTTAATATAAATTCCAGTTTAAAATTAATTTAAAAAAAAACATTTATTTTCCTTATGATTTTTTTAAAACTTAGTTTTATCTATTGTAAAATTAATGTCTTCAAAATATTTAGTCCATTTTAATTAGTAAAACATTATCTATAAAATATTGTTTAATATAGATTTCTGAAAATTAATTTCAATAATAAATTTATTTTCATTTTGATTTTTTTAAAACTTAATTTTATAAAAAGTATTCTATAATCTATTGTAAAATTAATTTTAGAAAAATATAATAATTTCGTTTTAGTTTTTTTTTACTAAACATTAATTATAAAAACACATTTTAATATAGCTTTCGTGTAAATTAATTTTTTGTAATAGTATGTGTTTCCATTTTGATTTTGAACTTAAATTATACACATCCATTTTAATTAGACTTTCCCTTTTTTAAAATTGATTTTCTAAAACTTGCGTAAAATTATTTTAACTTATCTTAACTATAAATATGATTTCATTATAAAAAATTTCAAAAATTTGAAGTTCACCAAAAACCCCTAACAAATATGATGTGGATTCGCAGGAGAAAATTGCGTTCTGTACTAAGATACAGCAATATTGTTTTAAAAAGGTTCTGTTTTGCTTATGTACAACCCTGGAACAATTCAAAGATTGATGAGTTTATTGCTTGAGGATTTATTGTTTGCTAGAGTGGTTATTTATCTGGATGACGTGCTAATTTATTCTGAATCCTGGTCTGAACATATGGAAATTATGGAGGAAGTAATGTACAGATTAAAAAAGCAGGTTTTAAGATAAACCCATAAAAATGCTCATTTGGAGTAACAGGATTGGTGTTTTTGGCCACACAATAAACAAAAATGGAATATCGACGAATAAACGGAAGATAGAAGAAATTCATAATTTTTAGGTTCCAAAATGCACCAGGAATTTAAGAGTTTTCCTGGGGCTGGAAATTTATTACCGGAAGTTCATTAACCCCTTAACGCGTAGGCCCGTGTAGGACTAGGGTATGGATTACTGGCAAATTTTTGCAGTTCGGATGTCTAATATGATTTTGCTATTCTATTATACATCAATGAAAATAGCTTTTACATACACACACACACACACACACACACACATATATATATATATATATATATATGTATATATATATATATATATGTATTGTATACAATCTAGGGTGGGGTGATGTGGATTAGAGGGCCTGAGCTGTTCCGAAATCACGTATACTATAGTTCTAGAAAAAATGTGCATTAATCTTTAGACGAATTCAGAAATTATATTACGGAGTTAAGAACTATGCGAAAATCGCAGTACCATTGTATGATGCAGGCAAAGGGGAATGGAAGGAGATATTTTGGTCTCACGAATGTGAAAGCAGTTTTAAATGAGCTAAAGAAACGATCTGTGAAACTCCGGTACTATAATTTGTGAATTTGTCTAAAGATTCTATTTTAGATACAGATGCCTCATTTAGAGAAATTGGAGCAATGTTAAGCTAAAAGTATGTCAATGATGAAAAAGTGATAGTATATGCATCAAGAACATTAGCGATATTTGAGAAAGGATATTGTGTGACAAAGAAAGAATTGATTGCGTTACAAGAATTTATATTGTATTTAAACTATATCTGTACGGTAAATGGTTTACAGCTCGAGCGGATAACAAGGCTTTGACGTATATGAAACTGTCATCAAAACCAATAAGTTTTCAATTTCAAATTTGGCTGGATAGCATGGCAGATTTCGATTTCAGATTAGAATACCGGAAAGGTGATAATCATGGGAATGCTGATGGATTATCGCGATAATTTGAGGATAAAGATAAACAGGATAAATGAGAGGAAATAGGGAAATTGTAAAGAAGCCAGGAGGATTAACAACGTGGACGGGGGATCTCAGACAGTTGGGAGATGGTTTGATGTTAAAATAAGGATTCGTTAGGTGGTTAGATGGCAATTATGTTTTGCCTTTAGTCCCGAAAAGTATCAAAATGACAACAAATTCGAATCACATTTTATTTTAACTTCAAATTGCGGCAATCTGCAACCAGGGCAGCTTGATATTAGTGTAAGATCACTGAGCGTGCAACATTAGTTCAGCGAATTTCCTGTAGATGATTTCAGTCTTAAATATGTATATGTCAGAAGTCGATTTTCAGTAATTTAGAACTATGGTTCGTGTGATTTCGAAGAAATGGTCATCAGTTACATTACTGTTGTGTATCATTTAAAATGCAATAAAAAGATGAAAAAAATCGAAAATGAGTGCGATTTGATCTATAGGTAGAAACTTTCTTGTTTTTGAGGTTTTTTCTTGTTTGCCTTTACGCTACCCAAACGATCAAGTTTTGAATCGAATAAGAGAATATTTGATTCAATGTCTTTTAGCATAACAGTCTAAAATTTCTAAACAACTCTTTTTTAAATAACATTCTTTGATGTTTTTTTTTATTTTTCAAGGAACTTTATTTGAATTTATTTCTCATTTTTTATAATTATATATCATAAACCAGCGTTTACCAAAAAAATTAGGTAGGCCCTTATTGTTTGTCCCCAAACATTTCACGCTCCTACCAAAACTTAAAAGTTCTAATTGTATTGAAATGGAGGAAAATGCGTGAGTAAGAAGTCCTTTCGTGAACTCTTTTTCCAATTTATCAATTCAACTCAAAGAAGATTTATTGGATGCTGTGAATCCGAATGTACTAAAATTAGGTTCAAATCAAAGATTATATTTTAATTTTGGGCTGATGTAAGAAAAATTATCCATTGCTATTTATTGGGACAAAAATGATTTTATTGCCATTCCCAACTTCATATCTATGTGAAACTGCATTTTCAGCTGTTGCAGTTCTGAAAAACAAATATCGTAATCGTCTAGAAATTGAAAACAATTTACGTGTTTCTCTTTAGCCATGTGAGCCGGATTTTAAAATTTTATTGAAATAAATGTAATAAAAGTTTTATTTATTAATTTTCAATCGTTAAAGTTATCTTATTTTAAATTACCAAATTTTTGTTATGCCCTATCTGATTTTACCGTGCCCCCATTTGAGAAACCCTGTCATAAACATATCTTATTTCTCTATAACCCTTTACATTTTTAAATTGTCCTTAGCAATTCAAAATTAAAGAATTAAAGATTATGTTATTTTTTTCTTCAAACTTAAAGAGCCTTGATCTTTTTTGATATTCAATTACATTCTCTTTAATAAAGTGAAAATAAAATTTTATATATTTTTTCTTGTATTTTTAAATTGTTTCAAATTTTATTTTCCTTTGAGCGTTAAATTTTAAAAATATTGTGTAGAATATTTTACATATTTAATCAAAATTATTGTTTTTTTCTTTAAATAATATATTAAAACATTCAACCTAAGGGTTAGTGTGTGTATAAAACATATGAATAAAAATAAATTACACTCTTAATAATATTAGTAATAACTAAATATTAATAAACTTTATACATTCTCAACTATTTTATAACTGCCGAAAAATTAAATAATTAAAGAAATATAATTTACACGACGACGAAAAGGTACACAAGACTTCATTTAAGTCATAAAATAAAAATAAATAAATATTTTACATTAATACAAGAAAGTAAATAAACATTTTATAAAAGTGATGAGAATTCTTTACTGATAATAAATTATCCTACACAATCTTCGCGGAGAAAACTCGGTAAGTCTAAGTTATTAGGGGAAAAAGGAAGATTAAGATTAATGAGTAAAATATCTGAGTCGTATACAAACGAAGAAAGAAAGAAAGACTGAGATAATGATAATTACAAATCTTTCTGAGTAATTAATTTTCATTGTAAAATAATATTCTCAGATAATAATAGAGTTAGTTTAAATGGTTTGGAAAATTTAAGAATATTTTTAGATTGACAGGTGAGTTTGTGATAAATAATTTTTTGATAAAAAAGCGGTGGCAGAATTGTCGGACACTAAGTGCTAGGAATGTCATTTCTCATCCCATTCGATTCTTAAGTAAATTTCTTAAAATAATTTTATTTATTTTTAGATCTAAAATAATATTTCATGATTTTTATTCCATATGATATTTAACTGTTTAAAAAAATAAAAAAGTAGCAAAAAAATGAACTCAAAATTATTTAAAATTTAGATTTTGAGCATCAAAACAAAATCGTAAATTTTATGTCTTCTCAGTTTACTACTATAACGAGAGCATTTTCTACACTCAAATTAAACTATCCTTTAAGGAGAAAATAGTCAAGAAAAATTATAAGTAAATCGTATTAATGAATTACATTTCCATTAGATTCAATTCACCGCTGAAATTAATTTTTTTAATTATATTTTATTAAAGGACTTGACGAATCACCTCTTCCTTTACCAGTTTGTCTTTAATAACTTTTTTGTCTTTAATAACTTTTTAATGTTTTCGATCGGACACCTAGTCAGGATTTTTGGCATGGCAACCGATTTTCAGGATAATAATTTTTAGTCATTTTGTGTTTGTTCCACTATACACCATGATTCAATAGTCAAACTTTAGGGTTTTCATCCGTTGTCTTCCACTCTTTGACTATTGTTTGACTTTGAAGCTATACAATTAGATGTTTGACTCGTCCGTAAAAAATATATTTTCAAAACTTCTTTCTAAAGTTTGGTAGCTGAATTCGACTTATTTTCCTTATGAAAGTCATGAGGTTAGTGAGGCACTTTGCGTTTAATTTTAGGCATATTTCGGAAATGTTACAGTATAACTATTGAACGAATTAATTTTAAAATTATCAAAGGTGTCAAAATAATTATCTTTTTTTTCTTCATTTAAATTTTCCGCTTTTTTGACTCAAATATATAAATAGAAGAATTAACCAAGTTGTAAGCATTTGTCCAAGTATCAGGGTGAATTTAGGGGGGGTGCGATCGCCCTCCCTAGGCAAATTAAAAAAATAGTTTTGAGTAAATAAAAAAAATAAAAAGAATTAAAAATTTTGTATAAATTTAAAAATTTTACCTTCCGTTTTTTATTAATTGATAAATTTTTCTTAAATATCATTTTATAATCATTTAAAATTACTTAAAATAACAATAATTTTGAGATTAGGATTTACAAGATTGAACATATTTCTCCATTGTAGTTATATAAAAAAGATTAAAATATTTATTTCTGTTTATCTTTTTGCAAGAAATTTCAAAAGTATTTTTGAATATGAATACTTAAAAACTAAATAATAAAAAAGCTTCATAATATTTCTTAACAATTTTTATACTAATAATACAAATATACTTATAAAATGAAATAAATCCATAACCCAGAGGAACAGGTAAAATTCTTAGGAAACTTATTCTTGAAAAATTAAGAAATATTGATATTGATATAAATAAATATTGGATCAGAATGATGCTTAATGGTGGTTTCAGAACAAACTGGTGCTGTTACTGAAATTTTAAAAGTAGCACCATTTGCTAGTTAATGTACTTGTTTTAATCATGAATTAAATTAGTCAATATCTATAATGTCATCCGTTCAGACAATACTTAATTCTATTGCAGTTATTAACAACATCACAATTTGAGTGTAAACATTTTCAGTATCAACTTCTGCGGGAATCGACATCCTTGAATAATATGTTTTTTGTATATCTATATAAATTCTAATATTATTAAATGAGATAAAAAATATTAACTTTTAATTTCTCAAAATTTTATTGGATAAAAATGCATTAAGTAATCTTTTTAAAATAAATATTAGTTTTTAAATAATATTAAATTCAATAATTTAAATCGTTTACTAAAAATATTATTACAATTTATAATTATAAAACTTTTAATTAATTAGAATTTAAACATTAATAATTTCATTAGATTTAAATAATTAATAAATAACATATTAATCCTATCTGAGTAGGAGAGTCGCCAATCCAAATAGCATACAAACAACAAACTTACAACATTCCGAATTTTCCCTCACAGCAGTAATTGAAAACGTGACATCGTTTTTTTAATATATCTACTAAAATCAACTTAACGAAGAACTAAAAAGTTTATGTGAGACTTGTTGGGTTGAACGAGGTGAACCTTATACAATTTATTGATTATATAGAGAATATACTTGTAGCTCTTTAGTATATTTCAAATTGGGCAAATAGTTTATCTTCCTAAAAACATAAAATGTTTATTAATACCTTAAAAGATGCATAAATCTTGCATTATGCACATTGCCAGGTTTCAATTTTATCTTTTTTTACCATTAACAAGATTATTTCAAAAGAAAGACTTAGACGTTTGTAATGCATCGAAATTTATCAACAATATAATATCCATAATTTTCGAAAAACGTCATAATGTTAAAAAGAATTTAATGAAATATTTACTTATGTTTTTATTCTTCTTGAAAAGTTTGAAATTCCTATAGAAATTCCATGCATAACGAAAATTCAAAAAATAGAACAAATTTTCAACATTCTTCTCCGGACGAATTGAACAATAGATCTATTTATCTTCATATGCTGGATGTATTAATAACTAATTTAAAAACAAGATATCCTAAAGATTCCCTTAATTCATGTGAATTATCAAGTCTTCTGCAAAAAAATATAACACGCATTAATGAAGATGAAATGATATTGAAGGTAAATCATTTATGCACAACTTATGGTCCAATAATAACAAATGATGAGTATCATTACTTGCAGAAATAAATCTTTGGAGAAATAAATGGACATCTTGAATGACTTCAATATTCCAGATATAGTTGCAAAATCCTTAGAAAACTGTGATGTAGATTTATATTTGTTATTAAATGAATTGCTAAAGAAATTTCTGACTGGCCCATTAGTGTTGCATCAGTTGAAATAAGCTTATCTTTCTTGCGACGACTAAAAACATATTTAGGAAATCGAATTGATGAAGAATGGTTAACAGGATTAGCGTTTCATCATATACATCGAGATATAGATGTCATTTTTTTTTAATTTTAATGAAAGTTTTGCTAAGTGTAAAAAATTGTAAATTAAATTTAATTATATATTTTCACTCTATTGTTTTTAGTTTTAATTAAACTCTTATTTGTTTTTATTTTGTTACATTTGTCTATATTTTTAAGAAATCTTTATTTAATAAATAATTTTTTCGAACTATAGTAATCAAATTAAATAATACCTGCACCAAGAAGCATATAGTCATTTCTGAATTATTTTTTTCGTTTCTCATAATTTCTTATAAATAATAAATAAAAAATTAAATTAATTTTAATTAAAAATTAAATGTTTGTTTTCATAAAATATTATAAAATAAAATTAAAAAAATCTAAAATAAGTAGAATGTGTTTTTATTTGAAGAGAGTTTGGTAAATGTAATAAGAAGTATATCGTATTATAATTATGCTTTTTTCTCAATTTTTATTTTTTTGTTTTAATCAGAATCGCCCTCCTAGAATCTAGATCCACCACTGTATTGTGGACGGTTTTGAAAATAAAATTTATGTATAGTCAATTTTTTTAAAACATTCCAATAATAGATTGTTTTTAATATAATTAATTATTTAAATGAAATTTTAAAATTTGACACAATTTAAAAATTTGTTTTAATTTTTCTTTATTGTAAAAAGAATTAGCAGAAGTATAATTTTCAGTTTAAAATGTCAATTGTAAATTTTAATGGTCGTAAAGAAATGAGGATTGTTAATTTAGTCACTTATATTTTTTTGATCTTATGCTCTCATTTTATTTTCACTATTTTCTTCTATAATCTTGTGTTTTCGTTTCAGAAAATAATTTAAATCAATCGTATACAATGATGTGATGTATTTTTTTTATTTTTCGAGCGTAAAACATTATTCTTTCAAATGAATTTTGTAGACAAACAGTTTATTCATTTTGACACAATAGAAAAGATGTCTGCCAACAAACATGCTTATTGATGCATGATTTTGGTTTCTGTTGCGTTTGTAACACACGCCATGTATCATATATTGTTTAAAAATACGTCTCTCGTCTTGAATGCAATTATATTATAAATGCTACAGCGGTACTTAGTTATACACAGTCAAAACAATAATAATATTTAGTAAAACATTTTGCCACTTGCATCAAAAACTCGTAATAAATAGACTAATAATTATTGTCTTTAAAAATAATATTTAAAACAGGGTTTTTTTAAGGTTTCCAGCTGGGTGTAACTTAAAAAAATATGGGTGTACAGTATAACATTTATTTTTACTCAAAAATTGTTACATCACACATGCATACTGGATTTAAAGGGTTAAGAACAAAAGAATGTCTTATACTTATTAAATAAGTATACAATTATAAAGGACCTTGTGTAAGAGCGTGTATGTGCGAGAGGGAGAGAGAGTGAATGTAATGGCAGTGTGTGTATTTTTTAATGAACCCATGCTTTACATATAAATAGCTAATTTTTTGGTATACATTTACAAAAGTTGGGCGTACATTGTACACCCAAAATGGCCTTAAAAAACCCTGTATAAAATGTATAATCAATTAATATCGTAAATATTTTAAATTTGTTTTGATTTTATTTTGATATATAAATATATGTCTTCAGATAAAAAAATAAAAAAATATATTGATGATGGTGTTATTTTTCAAATTTTAATTGTTTAATTTGTTGCACAATCAATAATGATTAGTCATAAAATTGAATACTAATTTTAAACCCTTAAGATCAAATAGAAGATATTATTTTTATTGTTTTTAGGGATTCTTTGTCTGAAACAATTCATATACTCAAATTGATTGTGGCAAATTAATTGTTTTCCGCTGTTAAACTTTTATTCTTAAGCACATTTTTGATGTTATAAAAATTATTTTTATTTTCTAAAATCATCCCTTTCTCCCTGAGATAAATGTCAGATCATTCCATTATGGAGACAAAACTATATTACTTCTTAAGAAAGTAAATTGATACTTCCTACAGAATAATACAAATGAATCAGGAAAAGGAATAAATTAAAAATTAAATATTCACATTGTTTTGCTTTATTCCCTTCTTTTTATATAATTGCTTTCGTGTAATCTTGTTCCTTGTCCAGCTTCATTTTGCAATTTAAACTCACTTCTCATGGTGCTTTATATAGCTGAAATTTTCAGGGTAGTTGTATTTTGCTATAACGTATGGATTAAACAAATCAGATGATCTAAAAAAGTTAATTTTACTTTTTCTAGCAAAAATCGTTTTACGATTATCTACGAATTTTTAAACAGATTTTTGCAATTTTAACACACTTAACAAAAATTCCAAAAAAAATTAAAAGATCAAACAAAAATTAACAACACAAATCATATCGCAATTTTTATCTCACCAATCGATAAACATTGACAAATTAAAAATCGTTTTTAGTGCACTCAATAGAAGGAAGGGTTTATTAATTTTTTTAATGTGTTATTAGTTGTCTCTTTTATTTTGTATTTTTTTAAGTTTGCTTAATGTAAAGTAAAAATATTAATGTCTCTTACAAACGTGTTTCAAAAATAAATTGGAAATAGGATAACAGTCGGAAGATCATATTCATTTAAAGAATGTTGTCTCGGAACACAGACAAAACAGTTACCTTAGTTCCTAACAAAGAAATTGACAAGAATAAATCTTTTTGAAAACTTTAATTTGAACGTTTTTTACAACAATGAAAAGGAAAAAGGGAAGAACTTGAAAACAAATCTTTAATACATTTCAATACTCTTTAATATAGACCAAGGGTTTAAATGACTTAATATATATTAATAAATAATATTTTAATAAGTTTGGAATAATAAAAATCTAAAACAAAATAACAATATATTTTATATATATTTTATATATATATAATACAATATAATATATATTGGAATAATAAAAATCTAAAACAAAATAACAATATATTTTATGAAAAGATTGCACGATACTTTAAAATCATTCATCAAATATATTAAATCAGGTTCGACTAAATGAAGTGTACTTTTTCTATGACTGTTTTCTTTGTAATAACGAATT
>MQRK01147855.1:0-11954 GCA_001938485.1 Girardia tigrina | reverse complement strand
TGACAGCGAAGAAGACGTTCACGGAACAGTTCGTATGTCACAAAGAAGCTTGCAGCGAATTTTGAAAGAAGACTTACAGATGCGTCTCTATCATTTGTAAATGGCTCATGCCTTGGAGGAGACCGGCTATGCCGCTCGAATTGAGTTTACTCGAACCGAATTGGATCGATTGGATGAAAATGAAAACAGACTCAACAATCTTCTTTTTACGGATGAAGCCCACTTTCATTTGGACGGAGCGTCAATAGTCAAGACTGGATCATGTGGGCCGATGAAAATCCTCATTGGTTTGATGTTCGTCGACTTCATCCTCAAAAATTGACAGTTTCGATGGGAATTGGTGTCGAAGGTGTTGTTGGCCCATACTTTTGGAAGCGACAAGGAAATGAGCGCGGAATCAATGGTTGTTGGATGACTGAATTGTATCAAGAGCACGTTATTCCAGAGCTTCAAACTTGGCCGAATTTCAATTCTCTCATTGAGCAGCATGACGGCGCTCCGCCACACATTCTTGGAGATTTTCTTGAATTGTTTGGTCAACAGTTTCCAAATCGATGGATAGGTCGCAGAACACGGGCGCATCCTGCTCCAGTTACATGGCCACCTCGCTCGCCAGATCTTACAGCATTGTGACTATTCATGTGACTACATGAAAGGTCAAATTTATCATCGCGAACAACGTGCAAGCACACTCGAAGAGTTGAGAGCAGCGATTGAAGGATTTGCCAATGAAATCCGTGGAGACCACGCACTTCGTGAACGCGTTGTAGCCAACTACAGACGACGTTTGCATGAATGTTTTCTTAGAGATGGAGGACAAGTTGAAATTCGATAATTAATTGTTGTTATGCTTTTATGGAATAAAAAGCATGTTAAATTTTTCGTCTCAAAATTTTTTTTTAATTTTTGATGTTTTTTTTCGATTTTTTTATTTACCATCAGAATTTAGCGACGCTCAGGATTCTAAAAATGTATACTTTACCTATCAAAAAGTAGGTGGATAAAAAGATCCAATAGAAAAGTACCTTGGAGTTTATTTTGCATCACCCTGTAATTAAAAAAATCAACGTTCGTTTGGGAGATTCACAGTTTTTACTGAAATCTGTTAACTCACACGAAATATTGATTTGTGTTTGTGTTCCGTCATCAAAGAATTGGATTATTATTATTATTCGACGTATTAATTTTTGTAATTTGAAAATAAAGTTTTAGTAAAGAAATTGTGTGTGATGGTTCGGGGCTCGACTGAAACGCCAGACTTTGACTCCGAGCTCCAGGAAACCGATCAAAAATCAGCCTGGTGTCGAAAACTGTACATTGTAGCGCGGTCGACAAATCCGCTGTTTCGGCGAGCTTCAATTGATCGAGAACGACGCCGGAATGACAACGATGCGCCACCACAAAAGGACTGAAAATCTCCACGAATGCAACGGCTGACAAAACGGCCACAAAGGAAATAAAAAATATGATTTTTCGCATATTCAATTTAATTATGGCCGATTGTATCCAAAACAAAACCAAATTTCGCCAAAATTTTTATTTTTGAAATTGACAGTAAAACCAATGATTCAAACAAAATGCCAATAAAAATCATTAATACATTTTTTTACATAAATTAATTAATCTTTTACTTAACAAATAATTCTTTTTTTCATTGAAAAATAAAACTTTACTTTTTACAAAAAATCTGTACAATAAACATAATTGCTGTGGTACACAACATTGTGTTTACTTGTTCATATATTTGTGTTAGAAGAGCCTACTGAATTATTGTAGTCAGATGTAAAGTTGCGATTAAAAGACTGATAATAAAATTTGAATATTTTGAATACCTATCACTTTCCAAATTGTAATTTAAGGTCACACTTTCCACCCAATCGATAAAATAACGAGAAGTTTTGTTTGATTTTTTGAACTTTGACCACTTGACAAAACTATTAAGAAAGATTTTATCGTCTTTTAAATTCTTAACCGAATTTTATTAATAATTTCATAAGATTTTTTAATTAACTGAGATATATTCAAACCAAATTTCTCCTCATTCTAAATTTTTTTTTAACATTTTAATGGTTTTTTTACTGAGTTCTCTTGCCAATCGATCTCGAAACACTAAATGAAAGCACTTTTGATTGCTTCAAAAAACAAATATATAGACAAAGGCCTTGCTGAAAAATGTGATCGTAAGATAATTTATAGTAACATCTTTTTATTGTCAACCGAAATCATATTCATCGTACAATCATCAACAATCATACTCATTTGTTTCAAAAAAGTTTCCAAATTCAATTCTCTGAACGACTCTAATTTTGCCGAATTTGACATCTCTGGTCAGTATGATTTTAATATTAAGGTCAAAGTTTTCATCGAAATCTTTATTCAGTTTAAATTGAATTATTTCCAACTTCAACATTTTTCAAAAAAAATAATTTACCACAAAAATTTAATTATCTCAACTAACGGATATCGCCAATTAGTATCACCAACCCATATAGTATCACGACCCAAGTATTATCACCAATTTAAAATTTTTTTAGTGATACTATTTAAATAGTATCACGACCCTATTAGTATCACTATTTAAGTTTTTAAAAATCACTTGAAAAAAAATTTTTTAAATTATTTAATTAAATTGTTTTAATATTAATAAATATTCCATTTTAAAAATTCTTATAGTCAAACGATCGTTTACAATCGCTTTCAAAAAAGAGTTTATGTTGCAAGGCAAAACGTCTTATGCTGCAAAACAGCTTTTCGAAGTTAAAAACGGGGAGATATATGATCATTCTATGTTTCAACAGTGGTTTAGAAACAAAGACAAACTTGCTAATCAAAAACCATCAATGAAAAGAGCGTGTGGAGCAGGAAAGAAAACCAGTTTGGGAACTATAGAAAAAATTATTTGTGATGAGATAATAGATCTTAGAATACGAAAAATGAAAGTTAGTCGGAAGTATATTTCTGATAGGGCAGTAGCATTGAGTTAAGAGTTTAATATTAAATTAAAGGCTACTGGAAATTGGATAACAGAGTTTATGAAGAGAAATGGATTTACACTTAGACGAACTTCTAATTTAACAACATTATCAGACTCTGACATAATTTAACGTGCTGTTAATTATATGAAATATTTAAAAAATCGTCGTCCTTATTCAAATATTAAAAGGACTTTAATGATGGATGAAACTGCAGTATTTTTTGAGGATGCCAGAACAAATACTGTGGATTTACTCGGAGCACGCCATGTAGTAATGAAATCAACTGGTTTTATTTCAATGCGAGTAACAGCACTGATTTCTATTTGGGCAGATGGTAGGAAGGCAATACCTTTAGTAATCCATAAAGGAAAAGATGGAAGTCATATTTGTAAACAAAATCGTATCTTGCATACTACTCAATCAAAATCCTGGGTTAACCAAGAATTAATTATAAAGTGCATCGACCATATGTTTCCTTTGATTAATTTAAGCAACGGTAAGTGTATTATTTGGGATTCGTGTCGAGTTCATTTAGGCCTACAAGTAAAATAATATTGTATTAAGAGAAATGTTGAAATGATCGTGATCCCAGGGAGATTGACACCTTATGTACAGGCAGGAGTTATAGGAATTTTTCGTTCCTTGAAAGATTTGATATATTTTCGCATTAATGAATGGAAGAACTCTGGTTCTGTTGTTTATACCAAAAATGGTAATCCAAAACCACCATCGAAGGAATTGGTTAATTCATGGGTTAGAGAATCTTTGAATGAATTGAAAACCAAAACCATACAAAACTCAATAATATCATCAGGATTTAGTTCGAACTCTGACGATTGGCATATAGCAAAGCATCATGTGTATGGTAGAAAGTTTTGTGAGGCTTGGGCTGTTTCAAACCAGATTGAACAATTTCCGGGGAAGATGTATATGATCAGGATGTAGATTGTTTAGATGACAATGATGATGTGGAATGTTTGGATGTCGTTAATGAATAAAGTTTTATTGATATTTGTTTTCTTTTTTATTCATATTTTGATATTTTTGTTAATGGGAATTGAAAGCACAAAATAGTATCACTAACTTAAAAAATTCTTAGTGATAGTATTTAAATAGTATCAGTGATACTATTTGGCGATATCCGTTATTAAAAACACTTATATGATTTTCATCAATTTTATTGTTGTTAAAATATTATCAAAACTTTCATAATTTTGCAATACATGATTTTTATCCAAATATCTAACCTTATTTGAACCTGAGAGATCTATAAAAATATTGACTACAAATTTCATTGGTTATAATTAAAAGAAACATAAATTTACTTAAAATATTAATTTGCAATATTTATTACAAAATTTAATATAAAATTTATCAAAATTTTTAAAAATTTGCAACCATATTATTAAAATATAGTATTTTATTTAATTATAAATGAAATTAGTTTCAGATTAAATGAATTAAATTATCAATTAGTAATTTTGATAGGAAAAACACAATCTCAAATCAATACACAACATTCTTCCCATCGCCCAAAAAAATTCCAAATATTTGTATAACGTATACGACTGTTTATTTATAATAATTTTCAACCACAAAACTCAGTTTTTATTAATCATTAAAAAGTAATCATCAATTGTAAAGTAACATACATGAATTTAATTTCACTATTCAACAATTTAAACTTCTTTGATTTAAACAATTTTTAATTTTATATTTTTAATAATTATTTAGTTATAATTATTATTTAATTTTAATTTTCTTTTATTTTATTTAACTTATGTTTAAACATGAATATAATTCATCACTTCAACATAAAAAACATAAAAACAAAAAATGTCAAAGAATATCACAGAGATAATTGTCTTCTTCAAAATATCAGTTGTCTTTCATTGAATTCCTTTCCCAAACGATCACTACTTTCGTTAATTATTTCTGGCGGTTTCCACGAGTTGGCAGGAATAGGCAGTGATGAAATCCATGAGAATAACAACTTTATAGTCCCAGAAAATGGAAAGCATTATCGCTTGTCCATGGCTTGTCCCTGTTCACATTTTTTAAAGATGGCTTTCTATATGCAGTCTGTACTCTGCTGACCCACGCTTTGCTTCTGGCAAATACATACAGAGTTGGGTTTCATCCATCGTAACTAAATTTATCATGAAAGTTTCACCATGCTGATCCCTCAGTTTCAAGTTTTTTTGACTGCACTCTAAGCGGTTTTGCATCATTCCACCAATCAAGAAGTGGTGTACGAATCTGGAGCACAGTTTTCTGATATCCATAGATTTTAATTTTACGTGGGCTATACCAACACTGATGTTCAGCATCGTTGACAACATTTTCATGGTAATTAGACGCTCTTCTTTGACCACCTTCTCCAATTTTTCATCAAATGTCTCAAAAGTTTCTTGTGGTCAACCTGATTTTTTTTATTAAAAATGGAGGTGAGATCACTTTAAAACTCTCTGAATCAAAATTTAATAATTGCCAGAGATTGGAAGTCATGTAGGTACGTTGATTGTAAAAGATCGTAAATTTCGATGATAACGCAGCGATATTCGACGTCTAAAATCATCACATTGATGAAAATTCAAAATGTCGCAATAAAATAAAAATATTATGCTTTTGATAAAATAAAGCAATTACTGAAATTAAAACCTATATTAATTTATTTAATCACACAGAAAAACTAAAATTTGCTATTACATTTTTTGGGTTTGCGTCAAATGACTGAATGCCAAAAGACTGAATTTCCAAATATCTCAAATATCTAAAGATCGAATCCCAAAAGATAGAAATTAACTATTACAAAATGTATTATTCTAAAATACAATAAATTTAAAATTAGTTGTTGTGAGGAATATTTAAAATGTAGTGTATGATGTATTATGCTATGTTCTTTTTCATAGGAAATTGAGATTTGTTTATTTTAAAATAAGATTTTTTTCAGTTTAAAATGAGATTTTCCATTTTAAAATCAAGATTTTTTCATTATAAATTGAGAATGTTTTATGTTCTTTATTTTTTATAATTTTTCTTTTTTGAAAATTTTATCGATTTTGTTTTTTTGGTAAATTTGATTTTTATTTTACAGTGAATCGATGTATATATAATTGCTATTAAGTATATTCTTCATTTCTGTACACCTCATAACATCACATAAGAACGAGTATTGTCTAAATGATAATTGAGGAATCAAAATACATTTATATTTTATTGTATTTTTATGTATACACATTTTAATGTATATTTTATTTTAGTATCTTTTATTAGTCATATTAATTAAATATATTTTGCATAGATTTTATATATACTTACATATATTTTTATTAATTTTTAAATCAATGTTTTGGAATTTTGAAAGATTTTTTTAATTTGAACTTTTTTAAAACAAAATTAAATAATAATGGTAATATAAACATTTTTTTATTACCCGTATATAATATTGATAAAGTATTAAGTAATATTAACCCATTAATGCCGAGAATTATGTAATATGAATTTTTCATAATTTTCCATAATATTCATAATTTTTTATAATTTTTCATAATGCCTGGTGACAGAGAAACAAAACATGTTCCGTATATGTTCTGAACCATCAGAGTACACACATTATCAACGAAACATAGCTAAATGCAATGTCTTTACTTTTACAGCCATTTTTATTAGCTGGGCACGAATGTTCCCGTTCGGCGTTAATGGGTTAATAAAATATAAATGCTTTAAAATTTTAAAAATAATTTCAGAATAAAAATTTCCGAATTTATTTCAAAAGTTTAAATTCTAAATAAAAGATAGAAATCGAAAATATCCAATTTAAATAAAAAATCTCTTGTAAAAATTAAAACTAAAAATTAAAAAATATCAATACCATGTTCTTATCTATAATGTAATCTACCATTCCATTACTATACGCTTTGATGACGAGTAAGTATGAGGACAATTCTAAACGTCTATTTTAAGATTTAGTCGATTATGCTGAAGAATTTAGTATAGCTTACTTAATTAAATTATAAATATAAATATATTACTTATTTAATTTAATTGTATTTAATTTAATTCGGTATTGATATATAAAAATAATTTTGTAATAATCAATTTATGTCTTTTGGGATTCGGTCCTTTTTGGAATTCAGTCTTTTGCGAATTCGAACATTTGGGAATTCAGTCATTTAGGATTCGGTCTTTTGACCGGATCCCATTTTTAATATTAGGTCGGGTACTTAATGAACTTACAACTAATCTCTTTATAGTTGATGAACTGTAGTAGCATGCGAGCAGTCGATTTTTTTATTAAATCGGAGACAAGGACATTTTCACCAATGTTTTGACTTTCTTAATATATGTTTGAAAATTTTTAGATTCTCGACGATATTGGAATTAGTCTTCTCAGTCTACAATTATATCTCTGGGTCTTTCAAGAGCTTATCGTAGCTTGTCTTCAAAACCGTCAGTTTTTTCAGCTGTCCTCTCATATTATTCGATTAGTGCTTCACCTATCATTCCATAGACCAACTTTTTTCGAGCTTTTCTTGGTTTGTTCGTTACATAGAAATACAGTTTGAGCTGCATTATAAATCCATCAAGATCATCTCCACGACAGAATATCTTCGCCAAAAAACGATCTATGATTGGAATTCAAAAATTTGCTCTTAATCTAAAAATAAAATTATTTTAGTAATTTATAAAAACATAATTTGCATAATTTTAAAATTTTTATTGGAAAACATGTTTCGCCACTTTTGTGGCATCTTCAATTCTGTATTTAATTAGAAAGTTATTGTTTATATAGAAAGATGACCATTACGTCAAAATACTCTAATATGATTGGACGATTCACTTTGCACATTTAGACTAAGTTTACAAAACTTTATCAAGAGTGATATATAAATGTCACAAGTGTGAATCCTTGTACATTGGAGAGACAAATCGTCACCTCCGTACTAGAATTGCAGAACATACCCAATCAAGTAGAAAAAGCTCAATTTTGGACCACATAGTGAAATGTCATGGAACTCAAAGGAGGGTATTTGATAATGATTTTCGGGTTTTGATTAGTAACTTTGATCACAATTATGAAAGGACAATTACTGAAACACTCGTGATAAAGTTTTGTAAACCTAATCTAAATGTGCAAAGTGATTAGTCCAATCATATTAGAGTATTTTGACGTAACATACTGTGATGTAATAGCCATATTTCTCTATAAACAATAATTTTCTAATTAAATTTTTAAATAATTAATTTTTTCTGTAATATTTAAATTATTGTTTAATTTTATTGGATTTTATAATTTTAGTTGACACAAATGACAATGGAAGTCAAAATGCGATTCCAAGAATTAGAGATGCTTGAAAGGATTTATGAAAAACAAAGATTGTACAATAATTAGTTTTATTTATTAAACTTTTAAAAGTAATGAAACCAGAAACATTTTTAACTTTTTCATCAAATCATCAGAGACAATATTTTAACCAATTGTTTGATACAGTTCTAATCATTTTGCTCATATTTATTTTATATTTATTATTCATTAATTCTCAATAATTTAAATAATATTATTATCTTTGACAAAACTTTTAGTGATACTTTCTTCGCATTCCTTTTAGAACAATGAGCGCCTAAGTTTTTTTTCTATAAAAAACATTTCAATCATGCATAAAATCTGCAATGTATATTGTAATCTTTTTATATTCTTTCATTATAAACTTGCCACATGTACGACAGAAGAAAACTTTTTTAAAGTGGATGTGGCTCAAAGGGATTTTGTAAATGGTTCCATATTATATTCCTATTTCCAATTATTATAATCATTAAAAATCATTAAAAATCGAAGAACAGAATAGTAAAGATCCAGCGACAATTATCGCTGGATCTTTACTATTCCATTCTTCGATTTTTTTATGACATTGTCAATAATTTAGTTTATTAGAGATTAAAATTAAAACCATATATTCAATATAGATAAAAAGAACTAATATACACCTAATTCTGTTTTTACACGATAGATACGTTCTAGAAGAATTCATGTAAAGAATTATACTGTATTCATAGAAAAAAATAGGATTGGTTCGAGAACTAAAAAATCAGAAAAACGTGTAATTTTATGTGCTTACATGTATTTTTTAATTCATTCATAAATATGTAATGCACATGCAGAAAAAAAACAGTAAATTCGTTGAAATTTTTAAAATTTTGATCGTGTTATTTTTAAAAGTCGTGTAAAAAAGAAAATTATTTTTAAATTTTAGATCGTGTTAAATCAAAATCGTGTAAAAACAGAATTAGGTGTACTGTCTAAAATATCTCAATTTCATTAAAAAAACTTTGTTCAGGATAGTTAAAGAAATTTTAAGTTTAAGTAAACAACTGATCTGAAACTTTTAATAACCATTAAAAGGAAGGATGTACTAAGACTTGTATACAATTTTCTGGTCAAATTAAAAATTTTATCAACGATTCGCAACATTTTATTATTCAAATAGATCATTTTAGCAAGTAAAAGAAACATATTATTTTCCACATAAGAAAATTTTACCGACATTTTCTGCCATAATTATTATTGGAAAAATATTACATAACCAATAAAATAAATATATTATTAAAAAAAGAAATTTTTTATATATTTAATGCTTTTTACAAAAATAACGGTTGAAACTTGCTGCCTTGACGAAGAGTTGCATATTAAAAATTTCAATTGAAAAAACGCTAAAACTTCATTAGACTCGTCTGTGAACAAGGATGGAGTATTAAAAAAGCATCAAGGATTCTTCAAATAAACTATAATTCAACAAAAGTAATAGTCATTAAATATAACAAGAACCATATTGTTTATTTCAAACCAAACGATGATTCCATAGGGACTGTTCTTAAAATAGAGGAGATCGTTATCTTTAATCTACAGTTTACACTTAGACCTTTAACGCGCAGTCTTTTAGAAATTCAATAATATACGCTGTGACTGTTAAGTGGTTAAAGAAGTTTAAAAAAGTAAGCAATCTGTCTGCATAAAGAATGAATACAAAAAAAATAATTTTTTGATTTACTAGTTTATTATACAATATGGTATCATATACAGTGCACTCCGTATATATCGAAGATATGTTATTGTACCGATTAAATATCAATGCTTAGGCAATTGAAGGTGATGGTATGACGATATCAAAGTACGGCTATACCGAAATTTTGTTTTGTGAAGTTCCACTCAGTGATGCCAGTGGTCAATTTTTAAAATTTCCCACTTTAAATTATTTTCCCGCATGACATAATGACACTATGTGCGGAATGTTGTACTCTCCTGTGGAAATCATATAATACCTCCCCGAATAGCCTAACAAAAAGAAATGAAAAAATATGTTCACATAGATACAGAAAACATTTTTAAAAATTTAAACTATATTCCTTAAAGAATTAGGCAACCCCATCATCAATAAAGTATTTTGTAAATTACGATGAGGTGCAATTATGTTACATATAAAAAGGACAGATATACAATAGTTCTTATAGTAGAGTTATAACATGAATATCACTGCCCTGGAAATCGTTTCCTGCACTATTTTGTTTTCCTGTGCTTTCATATGTGCGTGTATTTTCTTTTCCATTCAGAAAAATGGAAATAGGTTATCACAAAAAATGAATAAAACAAAAAAAACGCAAAAACATGTTTGGAAATACTGAGATTCGTTTACTCTAAGAAGTCAATATATAACATAAATTAGCAGAATGATCAATATACGCAGTCAGTATATCAGAAATTATTTATTTATGAAGAAAAACGTAAATTACAAATCAGTCACTTGTAAAAATATTATTAACTGATGAGTTTCTGTACGAATGTCTCAAATGGAAAAACAATGCAGGGGT
This sequence comes from Girardia tigrina, assembly GCA_001938485.1. Lineage (NCBI taxonomy): Eukaryota > Metazoa > Platyhelminthes > Tricladida > Dugesiidae > Girardia > Girardia tigrina. The sequence goes on along the minus strand of MQRK01147855.1, from coordinate 1,113 downwards.
CATAAATAGTATAAGTGAGCATTAAAAGTATGGAAGTCTTTACTTTGTCCATTTCATTAAGAACAAACATGCGCAATCATTTATCATTTAAACGATGGAAAAAATCCCGCTTCAATTCAATTTTTCCCGCATTTACCGCTGATTTACAACATTTCCCGCACGGTCTGACATCACTGGTTCCACTTTGATATACGCGGAGTCCATCGTACGATATCATATGATATAATAAAATTCAAATCTCGAGAACAATATCAACGCAAAGAACTGTTTCATTTACTCTAATTTTCTCTCTCAATCGATTGATTTAAAAATTTTAATCTAATTGAAGTCATTCAATAAATCAATAAATTCGATAAAATCACAAGCACACACAAAAAAGACAAAATCAAGTCACATTTTATTCACAAACAACTCAAACGACGCGCCTCAATTGCAAAAATCGTTCTCCCTTCTGAAATGAAATTCGTCAAATACGCATTGCTTCTTCATTCGTCCTAAAATTCAAACCTCAAATTCAAATTTCTCTCGTTCGATCGATAATTCTCGATTGTCTTTGAAACTGGTAACGATTCGTTTTTTCATGTAATTCTTATCGGTGTGCTGCAGATTATTGACATATTTCAATAATTCTTTGTAGAGTGACAATTTTTGAATTTTGCTAATTGATGACATTGATTATTAAAACAAAAGAAATTCTGGTAATTAGTGAAAGAAAAATAAATAAACGTAGAAAATTATAATTTTATGTTGACTCTTTCAATTGAAAATTTTTGATTTTGTTATTTAATATTTATTTAATATTAATAAATTAAATTAGATAATAGTGAATGTGATTGTTAATTATAATTTATATTTAATGTACCTTTTGGATTTGGATCGCTGCAAATTTTAAACGAATTTTATTACAAATCATAAACTGGTTAATCATTTTCATTACTGATTTCATATTTTATTATTCTTATTTTAATTTTGTTTTAGTAGTAATAATGATTGAAAATAAAAACATTTATTTTTGTAGTAAATTGCATTTCGAGTTGGAAATTATCATTGTAATTTACTAATTTGTTGGGATAGTAGGTGATTAAAATAAAATGATAAAACGAAATCAAAACG
>MQRK01147850.1:0-14668 GCA_001938485.1 Girardia tigrina | reverse complement strand
AAGGCTCTATTTGAAAATGTTTAACAGAGAAGTTGAATGTGAAGCTTGAATATTAATTTTTGGATCCATGGATCTTATTAATAAGGCCTCACACGTTACTCTCTCCCAGTAATTTTTAACTCAATTACACAGAAGTTTTTTAATTTTCTGATGAGGATAGACTAAAAATAATTAAAGAGCTGTACGAAAAAAAAATTGACGACCAATTAATGGGACTTTTAACAGAATATAAATCAATATTTATGGCCGACAAATGTGATATTAGAAGAACCTTACTGATAAAACATAAAATCGAAACGCATGGAGAACCGGTATTAGTGAAACCGTATCGACAGCCGAAACATTTCGAAGAAAAATTAGACGATGTCTTTAGAAATTATGAAAAAAACGATATTATCGAAAAGTGCAGTGATTTAAAAAATGATTTTAAAATTATGTGTAATCGATTTAAAAATTACTGGGAGAGCTTAATGTGTGAGGCCTTATTAATAAGATCCATGGATCCAAAAATTAATATTCAAGCTTCACACTCAACTTCAAATCAAATCTAATAAATGTAATGTTTTTTTATTTAGTTTGACTCCCATTTTCGTTCAATACTTTGATCCAGTATTGGATTCCATGTAATCAAGATCTTCTCTTTCTACTGATTAAACAATTGTTACTGTATTGTCACGTTTGAAATTATATTTTATTCTTCTGCAAACAAATTTTTATTCATTAATTCTGAAGTGAAAGTAAAATAGTAGTAAATATTGTTGGCAGTTAATTGCTACGGTCAAGAATATATACCACAATTTGCTATACTGAATTCAGAAATTGGAAAATAATTATTGAAATAAAAGCAACTGGAGTGTCTACATTTGTATCTTTAGTAAAAATTAATTAAAGAATCATCATTTAGAATTTTTTAATTAAGAGAAATAAGAATACTTGTGCGATAATTATTTATAGATAACACTGTGGAGCAGAATTTTTACAAAGCGATGAAGACAACGAGCCTTATATAATTTTGACATACTGATTTCAAATATCGTATTCATTTTTGATCATCAGACAAGGTTTAAAAATTATTCCCAATATAATATTTTTAGTACTTTTGACTCAGCTAATTAACATATTACTTTATGTCTTTATATTACATAACGGAAATTTAAAACCCTCTATCTCAGTAATGTACGTTGTATAAATAAAGGAAATTTATGAAAGCATGAGATCCATCCTTGAAGCTATTGATAACTGTTGATATTCTTGAAATATATGTGGTGATCTGAAAGTAATAGGTATCTTAATCGGCATTCAAGGTGGTTATACAAACCACTGCTTCTTTTTATACCTCTTGGATAGCAAAGTGAACAAAGGTCAATTCGTTATTCAGAAGTGGGCCCCAAGAGAAAATTTTACAGCAGGACAAGAGAATATCGAACATACTCCTTTGATAAATCCAAAAAAACGTTCTGCTCCCGCCCTAGAATATCAAATTTGGATTAATGAAAAACTTTTCCTCAGGGAAAAGCTTTTGAGTATTTGAAAAGAAAATTTCATCGCCTCAGTTATTGTTATAATGAAAATTGAGATTTTTTATTCACTGTATATTGAGTTAATCTATCGACATTTCCAACGCAGAATCTGGTTTTAATGGTTTTAAACTAACGCATAAGGTCTAATTGAGTGAAAAAAAGTAATCATAAAGTAATCAAGAAAACTTGCCACTGTTCACAGGAAGTTTTTTTAGAGACAAAAAGTGAGTTATGTTTTAAACTAATGATGTCAAGTATGTTTTGGCTGCACAAATGAATTCTTTCTACCATTTTAATTAACATGTGAACCACCTCAATAAATCAAAAGTCAATTAAGTTTAGACAACTTTATTGTTTTAAGTTTTGCGTTGTAACTAGACGTTATGCATAGATGCTTTTAATTTGTGTTATTTAATCTCCTTAAATAATACAAGAATAAAACTTTTTAGGCATGATAACAAACTTCTATTATAAAATTGAAAGATATTTGAGTGAATTTTGATTCATTTTTAGTTACGATTGCATTATCGGTGGTCAATGTATTATACCTGATTGCAAAGCTGGTCGACTATCAGAAGAATTACTCTACCTTAGAAGATGTCCGCAAGTGTCATATTAACCGAAATAAATCTATTTTCATTTATGATTTTTCATAAATATTAATTATTTTTCTACTTTTAACGATATATCAGTGGTCTACTTTTCAATGTATTACGAAATATTGGACGTAAATTATTTTTTTAATCAGTCAGATTGACAAAATAGAATCTGATTTTCTGGAAAATTATTCATTTTCTGACTTAATGCATTTACATATAAACAAGTCTGAATGAGTAGTTGTATTTTGATCAAAATATTTTCGGAAAATGTTGCGTAAAACAGTAGAGAAAATACATTTTTGTATAACATAATTGTGAAAATCTTAAATATAAATATAAATGTTGAAAGTTCTTTAGTTATTAAAAATTACATTTGTAATTTTAGATGTATTTAGAAAATTATAAAAAAAATAAACATTTATAATTTCGGACTTCATTTGTTGTTTAATCATTTATTTTAAAAATATTCAATGCATTGGATAGATAATTATTGTTAAACTAGCAAAAGACCCATTATGTATGACGTGGGAGCTAAATTGTCGTCTGTGAAAGTTTCTGTTTTAATTTTTATAATTGATTAATTATTTTTCCCAATTTATTGCTGTAAATTCGGTGTTCATTTAAAAATCGGTCGACCAGCATGGTTTTTGATCGATTTCGACGGCTTCCCTGCGTTTTTCGTCAAAGGCGCTCCACTGACTGAATAGCCTCTCTGGCTATGTCCTTGTGTGGATATTCTCCGGTTCCTCTGCCATTTCGCATTTTATTAGCATATATATTAGGGAGCGAAACATCGTATCGTACATCGTTAAATATGGTCGATACATCGAAACACGCATCATAAACGATGCATCGAAGGACTGCATACCTTTGTTATCTAACATATAATGAATTCACACCTTTATTCACGTATATTAGGTTGATGAATAAGTTCCCGTCATTTTTTGAATTTTTAATCAATTTAATATTTAAATCAAATTTTTCGATGTAATGTTATTTGAAAGCTATTGTTTTGCTTTAAAAAATGGTGTATTTTGTTTTTTTATTCAGATTAATTTTTGTCGATTTTTAGACCATTGAAATGGAGTGTCAAATCGACAAAAATGAGCATTTCCGACACCATCTATTGTTTGCGTATAAAACTAGCCTTTTAGAAAATTTTTAAATAACTATTTATATTTTTGAATACAATGTTTTGCAAATTTAGTTAAGCATATATTTATGTCTAATGTAAAATATTGGTGCAGAAATACTGGTCAACATATTGACATATGCAGATGATCTATGTATCTATTAATTTTGTTATTAAACATACCAGCAGAAAATATACGAGAAACCCATTTTAGGAAATCGGATGAACTACAAGTTTGACTAAGTCGAAAGTTATATGAGGTACTAACGATTTGGTTATGGAAATTTTGCAAGGTAAGTGTGGTGAGACCGTCACAAAATGGTTGAAGAAATTATGTTATCTTGGTAGTTTTTTGATCACTAGTGGGAACTGCTACCGAGATATTAGTTAACAGATACGCTACAAAATGCGGAAATTAAAAGAGTTTAAACCCATTTGCAATCGCGTTCTGATGTTATTGAAAAGGAAACTGATTGAATCGAGCATTTCCCTTCAGTCTATTATGGAGGTGAATTGTAAAAATAATTTAAGAATGTTGCATGATTAAAAGCTTTCCATAACAATTGTACACATACGACTCGTAAAATCTTAATACTTATTGTATTTAATGAGTAAATTCAGAGGAAGGAAGTGAACGAAATCAAAAGAGTTTTAAATTCTGAACTTGTTTCGGATAACCACAAATTCAGTGGCCGTAAAAAAGCAACTGATGAGAAAATGTATTGCTCGTGAAATGCTTTGGATCTTTGACAACGGTGACTTCTTAGAATATAGAGTGCTTAAATTTGATAGGGATCCTTGACAATTGTGATGAATTCAAACAAATGATGAATGAACACACTGAAAATCTGAAAGAGACTGTCGAACAAGAAAATTAATATCGAAAAATGTTTCAGTCACGTATCAAGACTGTACATTCTCTTCTTGCTATAAAAAAATTGCTGAGCAGAAGAAATTAAGAAATAATTAATTAAAAGATTCTTCATTAAAAACTGAACGCCATTTTTCCAAAATTTATTTTTGGTTTTGTTATTAATTTCGGCGGATTACCCAGCATCTTCAGACTAAATTAACATTGACTTTTTGCAGCTTATATATGAGAAAGGTGATTATGCAATCAACGTGTCCATTTTTAAGTAATTTTTCTAATAAAAACGAGAGATGTTCTTCATCTTGCGGCAATCCGCCGAAGTTAATTAGTAAATCAAAAATAAATTTTGAAAAATGGCGTTCAGTTTCAAATGAAGAGTATAAATTGTCATTAATTTTTACATTCCTTAATTAATAGATTATCCAATTTAATATCCCATTTCATTTGTGTCGATATTCTATATTTTCTGAGCTTTTCTCGATATCTTATTGAACAACCTGAATACCCGAATTTCTCTCTGAATTCTGGTGTTATGCCAATACAACATCAAATGTTCGTCGGTCTCTCATCTCATTCATCTCAAGTGTTTTGTAATTTGAGACCACAATTTCACCAGAATTCACTCCAAAAACTGATACAGATTGTTCAGGATTCAATTCTTCAACCAAAGGCTCAAGCACTTCACTTTCATCATCATATGGAGATTGAACTAAACTGTCAGTTAATGGTTCTTCAGGTTCTACCACCGTCACTTAATTATTTTAGTGAATTTCTGAATTCAACAGTCCAATAGCAGTATATATTTTATCTTCCGAGTCATTTTCTTAAAAGCTTATCTCAATTATTCTCCCATGATGAACAATATCGCTATTTCTTACAGCAAAATTACAAATCAAACTCAGCTGTTCTACCCCTTCAGAAACGTCTTTTTAAAAATGATTTTCAATCAAATTTAGATATTCGGTATCACAGATTTGGTTAATTTCATTTTTTTCTCTGGCTTTGAAACTTCCATTTAGCTTCCTCGGATCAATCAAAAAATATTATTTTCTCGTTTTCAAGAATTCGTGTCGACTTTCAATAAAGTCATCCATTCTACAACTTCCCTGATTTATGATTCTTTATTAAACAATTGTTGTTTTTAACTTGATCCCTTCTACCGTCGTATTTTCAAAAATTTCCTACTTTATTATCAGTCGTAATATGTGGAATGTCATCCTTTACTGTACCTTTAAAAGTCGTTTTTATCAGGAATACCTTTGACAATTACTGGTCCCAGCTGATTTGTTCTGCTTATTTTCGTTTTGTACTTTTAATCCATGAATTGTCTCTGAGGCTGATCTAAGAATTTCAGCCTCGAATTCTACATAAACTCTGAAGTTCTCAAAATTCTCCTCAAACTTAAAAGCTCCTACGACACAACTGTTTCCAATTTCAGCACCAAGAGCTGGGACAACATGTTTCTGCTAAGCTCAACATCCTTACAGAAGCCCTGCAAGCATAATTCGAGGCTCTCGAGCAACAATACAAACATGTCTAGTTGCTTCAAATCTATTCGAGACATCACAAAACATTTTGAGATAAATTGACAAAAATCCTTTAAAATTTTGTTAGTATCTAATTAATATCACGTGGAAGTGATAATTGAAAGCCTTTAGAAACTGGAATAAGAGGGACTTCTTGAAGAGTGAATCAAACAATGGTAAAACATTTTTTCCTGAAAAACAATTTAATATGGTTGTCGTTTTTCAATATTAATATTGGTTGCAATTAGAGATGCAAACATGAATTTTATTATCCTTAAATTGGATAACTGCGGTTAAAAACCTTGCCATAATATTATTATTATTATAAAACAATATTGTTACTTCCACTGACTTATAAAAACTAGCAATATCCATATGCAGCACCTTATTCAGATTTATTCTAAAATAAGGTGAGTGAATAAATTCAGATGTCTCTTTATTGCAAATTATCCAAGTAAATGTCTAAAACTAAATCTTCTAAAACTGTGGATTTAGAATCACATCAATGAGTGTGAGAAGAAATTAAGCTGTTACAAAATTGTAAATTTGTTGCCATCACACTGAAAAGAGTTAGGCCGCGAGAATATTTATATTTAGATACGTTTTCGTCTTCAACTGAAAATACAATTGCTGAGGATGTGAAAAGTTTGACAAACAGATGATGAAGAAATAGAAATGTACCTCGAATAAATGTACTTGATCTCTAAAAACAGAGAACCGACTATATTTTTTTTATATTTGAATGTTTTAACTTAACTTACTCCAACAAATTGAATTTGTTACATAATATCCCGAAAAAATAAAGATGTCGGATTTTAAATAATATTTTAAAAATTATCCTTAGTAGAAATGGGACACGTGTACAATTTTAATACTGGCCAAATAAAAGAAACTAGGAAAAAACTATCCATCACAAAAGTTTATTCAATTATTAAATAGATAAAAATTTCACTGAAATAAAAATCATTATAAATCATTGGAGGAAATTGAGAAATCACATAAATTTGATATAAATGTCGACTTTTACAAATGTTAATTATTGGGTTGTTGCATAAGTTCCCGCTGTTTTTTAAACATTTATTTTCAAAGAAATCGAAGAATTTTAACAACTAAAATAATGACTCAGTTAATTGTATATTTAATGAAGTCATAAAACTTTAACAGCAAAAATAATAACACTTCAATCAATTATGTACTCTCCTTTATTGTTCACTACTTCTTCCAATCTTTCCACCAGTTTGTTGATTCCATTTCGCCAGAAATCCTTAGGTCAAATCTAGAATAAGTTGTTGAGCCAATTATCAAGATGATCCTGATTTTTGAAGCTAAGACTACTCATTTCATTTGAAAGGCAGTGGAAAAGATGGTAATCCGTCGGGGCGAGGTCTGGGAAATAGGGAGGATGTTGAAGGACCTCCCAACCGAGTTCTTTGAGTGCCATCTTGACAGTTTTTGCAGTGTGGGGTCGAGCGTTGTCATGGAGGAGGGTCACCTGACCTTGTCGATCCGGTCTTTTTTGTTGAATTACCTCATTGACTCAATGGAATTGGGCTTTAAAGAGATTCTTTTCTACTGTCATGTTCTTACCAAGAACTTCCCAGTGCATAAGACCTTCCCAATCCCACCATACGCAAATCATTGTCTTCATCGGGTGCAGGTCTTTCATGATCCTGGCTTAGGCTTCTCTCCAGGACTCACCAACTCTTTTCTTTGCTTCATATTCACAAGGAGGCACCATTTCTCGTCTCCAGTGACGATTCTGTATAAGAAACGTTGCCTGTGGCCATGGGTTCCTTGGTGTCGAGCGAGATTTTGAGCACCAATGGAAAGCCGCTTATCCTTCTGTTTTTGGGTGAGTTCGTGCGGGACCCAAGCTCCAAGCTTTTCAGTGAAACCCATCGACCGAAGATGGCGTGAAATTGTCGAAAATCACAATTCATCTTTTCGGCCAATTCTCTGCATGTCTGGCGGCCATCTTGCTTCAAAAGATCCCCGAGTTGGTCCTCGTCCATCTTGACTGGCAAAAACGATTAATTTAATCTTGTAGAGCATAGCACGGGCTTTCTAATGGTATATAACACTTTGTCAAACATCAAAAAGTCTTTGTAGAACAAATAGTTTCATGTAACGGCGGGAACTTATGTAACAACCCAATAAAATAAATATAATGAATACTATATCTATTTCTATAAGAAAGAAAACAAATTATTTATTAGGAGGTCTATAATTATTATATAATTAACGGTTGTCTTATGTCAACTTTAAACAGGGCTACTCTATGTTTGGGGTATGACATACCCCATGACATTACTTCGTATTAAGTTAGCATCATCTGCTAACGTGCACATAAATGTAAGCGATAGGCTTTGGGGCAAGTATTCACGAATAATTGTAAATTACGGTTTTTTAGAATTCTAAAAAGAGTTTTTAAGGTCGATATTTGGACCTTTTGGAGTAATTTCATTTTTTGTAATTTTTTTATTAGTCCAGAAACATTTTTTCCACCGGACTACATTTTTGTGGACAAATATTACTATAGGGATTCGAATGAAAAGAAAAGCAAATCAAAACCCTCGACTTTTCCCTCCGAAATTTAATTTACCTAAAAACCTCATGTCCATTGTTACGTGGAAATACTAATATACACAACTAAACACATAAATTTATACACAAGCTGATTTCAATCAAGATATAATTTTATGTAATCATCAACTTTCAGACAGTTATTTACAAATGAGTTGCTGCAGCAGTAAACTCGTGTTCACAACTGAAACACAAAAGAGATTGGTGCGGTGCACTGCACTGTGGTTGCTGACACCGGAGGAAACCGGGAAAAGTCTTCCGATCCAATGCACAAGGACAGAAATGGTATCTTCCATTCTTCTCATACTTGAGAGGTTCATTCATGTTTCTAAAGGACTCAATGGAATGCTTAATTTCAGAACTCAACTTTCCACAGGCTAAATGGCATTTGATGCATCCATCTACCATTTGATGGCCAAGATTTTTCAGGAAGAGATACTGATGTTCTCCTCGTCGCGTCGTTTCAGGTCATTTCGATAATAAATGATAGTGGCATTGTGACCAGCCAGGTCTATCATTTTTCACTTACTCGTTTGTCCAGAATGTCTACTCCTGATTTCGTGCTATTGTTCTGAAGTACAGTGCAAGGCTTGATGCCAAATTCTGGTATGGGGACATTCTGGTGTAATGAGTCAATAAAGAGCACCAGGGATGATCCTTTATCCCAGAAAGACACTAGTGTGTTCCCATTGTTGTCGTAAAAAACTTTCGTATCCTTTCTGCTTCGTTCAGTCATTTGTTTAGCTGCCAAGAGAACTGTGCGATTGTTTTGACGCAGAGTGCCAACGAATGATGTTTTCCGGCTGCGGAGCTCATTCAAAGATCCAAAGAAGAGAAAACATTGTCAACAGTTGAATGACATTCCGTATCAAGATACGGTTTTATCAAAGTCATAGTCACCGACTTTAAATTCACTGATATTTTAGGTTCAATTGTCCCTTTTCCAATGTATAAAATAGAGTTTAATGCGTAGAAAGTTTCGCATTGCACTGCCAAAATAACTTAGCACCGAATTTTCTAGGTTTTGAGCCAATATAATGTTGGGATATTACTCTACCATGAAATTCTAAGAACTGCTCATCAATCGCGAGTCATTCGCTAGGCACATAAAACTTTTTAATTTCCTTGTTGAAAGCATCAAGGATGTTTCTTATCGGTGCCAATGGATCAGTAGAATTCCTTCTCAAAGGGTCATCAAAGCGTAGTGCGCTTTTGATTTCAAGGAATTTTTCCATGCTCATGGTTGCTATGCACACGGCAAAACTATCACTGACTGACAATAATTCTTTGACGTCACGGTATTTTGCCAATTATAATCAAAATGCAAATATATACCTCTAATTCGAGGCGGTCGATAGCATGCCATTTCTTTTTTTTCTATTTGAATGCGTTACATTCCAAGGATGAACCAGTCTTCTCCCTTGCAGATTGGAGTACATTAGAATGTCATCAAATATACATTTCAGTAACATAAAGAGAGTTTCCATGTCTGTGTATGGATTAATGCCTGGTGCCCATACCTTTCTGAAATTGAATCGGCGTCAGAGGGAAGGATGAAAACAGAATCTTCTTCTGAGCTTTCAACTGATATCTCATCTTCATTAGCATCTCTTAATGTTATATTGTCAGATTCACTCACATATTCTATAGAGGTGTTTGCTTTCATAAGACACAGAAGTTTGTTTACGCATGCGTCGTTGTGGTATAGTACTGGTGAAGACTCAATAATGCTATCCAGTAGCAGGTAGTGGAAGTGAAAAATATATGTTGTAGGGCGGAGAACAATATGAGTACGCAGATGTACTAAAAGCCATTCTCTATAGTTATGGCGCTGTTTGGAAATTACTTACGGTTGACAATACATGCTCTCTCCTTGGAGTTACTATAAGCAACAGCGAATTAGAGAGCATGTATGAACATGGCCTATGTGATGTGCACAGCATATATTTACAGTACCACTGTAAAGGCATGGAAATGTTACTTGTGAATAGCGACAAGTATCCACAACAGTTAGCATGCACCCCTACCAGGCCTCTCCTCACTGCATTTAGCATGAAATAGAAGTAGAAGAGAGAACTTCAGTCCATAGGCAGTAAATATACTATTTTGCTATCTTACTCCCATTGGCCGACAATATCACTCGGAAGGCACTGTGATATATCGCATGAAAATGGGGTAGTGGCTATATACAATATGCCTATATGCAACCTCCAACCCCCACCCACAGTAGCATAAACGCAAAAGAGAAAAATTCCATTCTCGAATGATGATATTGATATTATATGCTCACTATACCGTTGTAGGCACTAACACCCAATTGAGGTACATTTGATAAATTTGGGTATGACATACGCCAAACATAGACAAATCGGTGTTCATCAATAACTTTTTTTCTGAATCACTGAGCAGATCTGAGATTTTCTTGTCAAGTTACCTAATGAAATCAAAAAACGTCAGATAATAAGAACATGGAATGTTGTTTCAATGGGGTGCGAAAGATGCTTAAAATACCTTTGGGGTATGCCATACCCCAAACAGGACAACCGTTAATGAATGAATTGCTTTGTTCACTGTAATTTCTTCGAAAATATGTTTTTTGAAAACACTATATTCAAAAAATAAATTCTTCGAAGGTACTTTTTCTGAAAATAACGTTTTTTGAAAATAACTTCGAAAATAGCGAGATCTACGAAAATGCTAAGTTATTCAAGTTTTGCTAAGTTATACTAGTTAGTTTTTTGTAAGATTTGTATTTTTTGCTAAGTATTTCAATAAAATGCTAAGTTTTAAATACAATGCTAGTTTTTTTAATTAATTCTAAGTGTTTAGAACCCAGATTCTGTCCAAAAGGCATAAAATATTAGATAAAAACAATGAAAATATATTCTTTATTAGAAAAGATTTATATCAATCTTTATTAAATTAAATTTATTATTTTTATTTATTAAGATAAATTTTATAAATAAATTACTTTTAACCTAGCATTTAAAAAATACTTGGCATAACTAATCAAAACTCCAATGACTTAGCAAATTCTAATAAAAAACTTAGTATTTTATTCAAATACTTAGCAAAAACACAACCCATTTTAAAATGTTAGGTCTATTTATAAATCAATATATTTGTTTTCTTAATCATGATTTCTAAACATTTTTCAATGATTTTTTTATAATATCCCCGCGAAATGGATGCACCTGAGATTTTGGTTATTTATAAAAGCTGTTAAACTAGAACAAAGTTTAAGAGAATTGAAGATGTAACAGCATTTTAGTGGTCAAAACCCCAAACAAAAAAAAGAAATATCGTGATTGTGCTGGAAGATTACTTTATGTTGTGCCGGGATGTAGTATAAATGGTGAAATTTTTTAATATTTGTGTGCAATTGCTCACAATCTGTCTTACTAACAAATTGTATTATTTCATTTTTTTAATTCTTTGCTATAACAAATTCGATAATTATTTATTGGTAAAAATTTTGATACTATTTATTTTTTCGAAAACACAGTAAATTCTAATAAGTTCTTTTTTTCGAAGTTATTTTCAAAGCAAAGTGCATTTGAAGAATTTATCGATCAAAGAAATCGTTTTCGAAGAACTCGTAAAAAAATATACTTATATAACTCATCTAAACAATATTTTCGAATAAAAAACTTAGCATTTGATTCAAATACTTAGCAAAAATACAAACATTTAGAAAAAAACAAACTATTATGTATTAACAAAACTTGAATAACTTAGAATTTTCAAAGAACTCGTTATTTTCAAAAAAGTGCAATCTAATAATTTATCCTTTTCGAAGAAAGTGTTTTCTAACATGTCGAAGAAAGTGCCTGATACCAATTATTTGGCTATTAAAATAGATTAAAAAAAATTTTTTAATGAAATTACAAATCGTTTTTGGAATCAATTTTAACTACATTAATTTAACAATTGTTGATTTAATAACCGATAAAACACTAAGAGTAATGTTTTGTATTAATTTAAAAAATTAAAATCAAATTATTTATTTATATGTAAAAATTACGACGATTTTTTATAAATAATATCGAATATATCAATTTGCAAAAAAACAAATAATTAATGATATCAATAAAATTGTTTTGTTTTAAATTGCATTAATTATTCCAAACAAATCGTTATTTGAATTTTATTTGAGTTTAATGATTGTGTAAGATGACCGAGCGCAGTCCAGTTTATAATATAACGCTACAGGCTCCTAGAGAGGTCACTCCTCTAATTCGAACGGCCCGGTGGGTTGCTCTAGGCGGGGGCATTTTATACGGTTGTTTACGCTACAAATATTTGGCGAGACGAGAAAAGAAAATCAAAATTCGTAATGATGAAATTTTTGAAAAACGGAAGACAGAACATCATGAGGAGATTGTAAAAAAATCTAAAGAGGAAATAGAAAGTCTTATGAAATTGCTTAGTGAAAAGTAACTGTAAATTAGTTTCAATCGTTAGGATAATAAATTTATAAATTGAGTATTTTCGCGTTATGATTTTGGTCAATATTAATCTTCACAATAAATGGGTGATTATTTTTATTTTGGGTCCGCGTTAGTCCCGAAGAGAATGATTTATTATCAAAATTGTAAATTCTTTTGAAAGCTTTTCTTATCAACAAATGTGATTAAGTTGAACAGATTACGAACAGCTGAAAGCTACAAATAAAGAAAAGAAATGATTATGTAATCTCTCTATAATCACATTTTTATTGTATTTTTATTTTATTATTAAATACTAGAAAAAGACCCGTCGTATATGACCCTTGAGCTGAATTTTCTTGTTAAAGTTTCTGCTTTAATTTTTAAATCGTAATTACTATTTATTGTTTCGAATTTGGTCTTGATTTAACAGTCGGTCGATTTCGTTGACTTCTCGACGTCTTTCAGTGAAGGTGCTCCACAGACAGAACTGTCTCGATGCGTTCTGTACAGATTAACCATGGCATTACGCGGAATCATTCCGATTCCTATCAGCATATTTATATTTGATCATAGTCAAACTTGAGAGTGACCAACAAACTGTGATTCAGATGATAGCGAAATTTTGTAAATTTATACTCAATGGATTTTTAACATTATAATTAGTTAATAAGTGATATAAATCCTCATTTATCAATTGAATTACGATGTTATTAATATTTTCATAGAAATTCCTTGTAGGAATCATCCAAATCGTCATTATTCGAATTTGGTGTTAATTTAACAGTCTGTCGATCAATACGGTTTTCGGTCAAAAGTGCTGCGTCGACAGAATCGTCTTGATGCGGGCTACACAGATTGACCTAGTCTTTACGTGGATATGCTCCGGTTCCTCCGCGATATTGCCTTTGATCATAGCGCAACCAACAAACTTACATTGTAGACATATATATTTTTTAATAAATTGGTCGAGCGTGTTGATTGAACATTAATTTTACAATAATGTGACCGAATTAATAACATTTAAAATGTTCCTGATAAAAGTACGGTACGCGGACAAAAAATTTGGGGGGGCCGTAGACTTATATAGAACAACATTTTTTGAATATCGATAGTAACTAAATTTTTGCTACAATATTTCCGTGTTTTTGTCAATATTGACTATAAGAGGTTAGTTTAAATTTAATTTTCACCAAAATAGTTTATTATTTTTTAATTTGAAAATTTAATCGAAATAAATTAAAAAAACTAAAATGTAGAGTAAAAATATGATAAAATAAATACTTTAAAATATGCATACAGTAATAACAATTGATATGTTTTAATAAAATTTATGAAATAAGTTTAAATAAATTTTAAAATAAATAATTAACGGATTAATATTTTAAGAAATAATTTTTTAATAAAAGGATTTATTGTAAATTTAAATTAATTATTTTTTATGATAAAATTTTCGTAAAAAATGTAAAATAATTTAAGCTTTAAATTTCGTAAAATTTCAAAATTTAATCGAAAAATTTAATGAATTAATTTTGGGTGAAATTTGTTTAAATATGTGAATTGTTGATATTAATAAATTTTGCGGTGTTAAATTATGATTTCGGAATTCAATAATACTGAAAGTGGCATAAACGCTACTTACATTGACCATCGATAAATATCATAACACACGTGTTTTAAACAAATGACATACATTTATTTCAAATAATTAAAACATTTCTCCTTAACTAAATAATAAAATTAAATTTCAACGTCTATCTACAAAGTTATTCCAGAAATGTGTTGCTGCATGTGATAAAACAGTCTTCTTGGCACGATTTGATTCCGCCGCAATAACCATTAAATCTGAAATTCGGTCTTGGTTCATAACTGTACGAAGGTGATTCTTCACTAATTTTTATACAGAGAAAGATCGTTCACAGGAGGCTGAGGTGACCATTAATGTAAGCGGCAACGATAAGGTGTAGACAAATGGGCATAGGTTGTGGTAAGGCCACGATTAACCATGTG
>MQRK01147806.1:0-15467 GCA_001938485.1 Girardia tigrina | reverse complement strand
TTATTTACCTTTTTAAATATAATGTTTTTCTTTTATGATAAATATCGTTCTATTTAATCTATTTTGTTTCTTCTCTTATTAAATTTTTAATTTCATTATTTATATATAATTTATATTTATTAATATAATAAAAGTAAATATTTCTATTTAACTTTGGGTTAATTTAAACAAAGATTTTATAAAATGTTTTTATTGAATAATAAAAATAAATACAATATACCATACCCAACACATTGGCAAGATTCGGTTTAATTCGTCTGTTTCTCTGGTTCAACTCTTCTTTGTTGTAAATCGATAGCATGTATAGAGAATCGTAGACCGTTTTAAAAGAGATCTCAATAATTTATGCCATTAAATCTTTTTCCCTTATAAATGCAAAAAAAATAAACAAATGATTGTTAACAAAACTGTATTATTTAATAATCCAATAACAGATTGAAGGAAAAAGAAGATGTTACATATGATAACACAAAAGAATAGAGTTCAGAAAAAATCGAAAAATATGAATTTTCTTATCGGAATGAGTCTGAAGGAGATTTCAATCCACCGATCCGAATAGTTTGATCAGGATAATTTTTTATTCTTCAGTCAAGTAGAATAGATTAAATATGCCAGTCTTCGGTATTTCGATCAGTATTTTTTGGTAAATTATTTTTTTTATTATGACGTATAATCTTTTGTTGATTTATATCTTTAATAATTGTAATGTCATTGTACCAGCAATAGATTAAGAGTAATCACTTGTCGGATAATGTTGAGTATAGAGTACAAAAATTAAAATTTTATGAAAAAAGAATTATATTAGAAAAATTAAATCAGCTTTTGGAATAATTATATGAAGTACGAATATATAACTTACCTAACCAATCGATTGCTGCTTTTTGTCGTGGAAAAATGCTTGATTTACGAATGGTAAAATGTTGGAAGGCCAATGAAATTAAATTTAGAGATTCAGCATTGCAAGGAAGAACATCTAGAATCGAGGATAGCGGGAGTAAAATCATCCTTCCTATGTTTGAAGATATATAGGTTGAGTCAACAAATAAGTCATTCAAAGATTATTGAAGAGAAGAAATTTACAACTACAAATGGTAAGAAACTCCCGATGAAATCTAAAAAAATCTAAAATCGCTGAAATTACAGAATGGATTACTAAAGCATGGACCATAATCACCCCGGAGATAATACAAAATGGTCTCTAGCATCATACTTAGTGCCTGGTCAAAGCTTTTCAGAAACTTTAATTTATCAACATCAAATTTATGGTGAGAAAGTTACAAATACTTTCGAAAAAACAACAGAATAAGCCCGTGAATTTGAGAGATTTGGCAAGTATGTTGACTTTTTGATCAAACTGTCGTTTTTGAATAAATTTTGTTATTTATCGTTAGACTTATTTGTTGAAGTTATAAGATATTATATTTATTATGCTTATTGTTGATATGTTAAAGTGATGTATTATATATAATTCTAATATGCGAAATTTAATTTAAATTTTTATTAAATTGTTAAAAATAATTAATACAAGCCACCATCGCTTTTTTTGTCAAAAATTTAATACAAGCCATGGCTCGTAAAAGGGAGAATACGGTATATAATTTATTTAACATTATCTTTATTTATCTAAATTCCATTTGGGCAAGTAGATTCTACTTTCCTAATTATTTAAAATATAAATTTCAGAGAATAAGTTATAGGTTATCAACTTGTCATTTGTACATACAGGATAAATATTTTTGAATTATATATCTTATTTTGCTATCCTTTTTATTAAAAAAATCAATTATCACCCAGATATGCCAATAAATATACCAAGTAATTGATATATCTTTGTGTGTCAAAAATTGTAAGAAATATAGTCGTTGTCGGATAGTATTTGATCGGTATGGGCTTGAGGGAAATTTGATCAACTAATTTGATTCGTTTGTAGAATATGATAATTAACGGTTAATGTGTCGTAGTCTGTAGTCGTAAAATTGTTATTTGTAAGTTATGATTATTTTTTTAAATTTTAAATTAATATTTTATTTTGATTTTTTTAAAAATTTATATAACAACTGAATAATTATTATTAAGTAAAATTTATTTATTAATATATTTACTTTTATTCAAACTAGGTTTTTTTGAGCCAGCAATTTGGAGGTAATAGTTTAATGCATTCCCCTTTAAATTTTACTAGCTCAAAGCAACTAGCTGATGCCATGTAAAACAAAATATATAAATTTATTGTACAATAAATACTACATAACTGTCTGTATTAAATTAGTAGTGTGCTTAGGTTCGCTTTCGAACTATTTTATTCTGTGCAAATTGATATATTTATTTGGTCCATCTATACGTAGCAATGCATTTCGTTAGTCAAAAGTTTTACTTTGTCAAGACTGCGATACTTATTTTCGAAGTTTTCGACTGTTGGTCTTCTGATGAATGCTTCCAGGTTGGTTAGGATATCTTGTTGCTTCATTGTTTTCAACTTATTTTCTTTTTTTGGTTTATATTGAGTTCCTGAGTAGGGCTAGCTTTGTTATAGCTGATTCTTTATAATTTTGGGTTATTTTTGTTCTAAGTGCTAACTTTGTATCGTTAAGGTTCCTCAGCAAATTTTTATTTTTGCACATTTTATTTAAGGTTTCTCCCAACTCCATATGAAAATCTTTAATCTTCCCGTTACTTTGTGTGTTGTAGGTGGTTTTCCAGCTTTGGGTGACAGCATACTTCTCGCATCATTTCTAAAGTATTTCTACTTCAAAATGTGTGCCTTGATCGGTTATCACCTGTTTTGGTGGTCAGTATCTCCTTATCCACATTTTTTTTTAAAATCCAGACAACCTTTTCGGTAGTTATTTCTTTAGTCAGATTCTGATTAACTGGCAAATGTTCAACGATATAAATTTGGATAGTTTCTTATTTATCACACTCTTGGTAATTGATATATTTTAGTCTTAGATGTTGATTATTTGACATAGATATTGGATTATTTGATTGAAATTGCATCATTTGCATTTTTAACCCAGGCTTTTATATCCTTTCTCCTGTCAGGCAAACATACATTTAGTGTAGCAGTTAATATGTTGTCTTTACTCCATAGTGATCTGTGTCATTAATTTTGCAAAATAGCTTATTGTTTCTGAGATCTGAGCGGGAACAATATGTGCAAGTAACATCAAACGATAAATCGCTTTTGACGTGAAGTGTTCGATAATATACATTTTTATAGTAGATAAATCACAAGATGATTTGATTTCCGACATTTAATTTTTGTTTTTTTAATTCACAACATTTACAGATTATTTAAACAAATCTCAAATCTTTATTAAATTTACATTTTTTATTTTTGTTAATTAACTATTTTCAAAATCTTAAGACATCAAGTCAATACGCGAAAAACAATCAGCCACCACATTGTCAGCGCAAGAAATGAATTGGATTTCTGTGTCAAATAACGAAAAATAGCTGATCTGTCTTTGCTGGTGAGGTGACGGGTTTTTCAAGTGGAAGATATAAAAGTGCGATTTGTGGTCCGTAAATACGGTCGTTGAGCGGCCGATGAGTATGTACTTGAAATGTTTGACAGAGAGGAACAAATCGAGGAGCTCCCTGTCAAATGTCGACTATCTTGCTTGAGTAGGTGATAGTTTATGAAAAAAGAATTCTAGTGGTTCAGATATATTATTAAGCATCTGTGTGAGGATTGCACCAATTGCAATGTTAGATGTGTTTGTCGTCAATATGATTGACAGTGAGCTGTCTAGAAATCTTAGCATTATTGCCCTGTTAATATCTTTTTGATTGTCTGGAACGCTTCAAGCGCTTGCTCGGACCAACAGAGAGATTGTTTTTTCGGGTCGGATAATATGTTAATCAACGGGGCTAGTGTTGCAGAGATGTTGAGAATGAATCTCCGACAGTAGTTCACCATGCCTAGGAAGCTGCGTAATGCGGTGACAGTCTCCAGTTGAGGGAATCATGTGATGACTGTGATGCGGTCTGATAGTGGACTGATTCCATTTTGTGACAGTGTGTTTGAAAGAATGAGCATTTGTTGAGTTTTAGTTTTAGGTGGTGCTCGTGGAGTCTCAATAAGGTGTCTAATAGGTGCCATTGATGGGTGAAGGTGTCTGTGGAGGCAATTACGATGTTATCAATGTAAGCTGCTGTGTGCGTGAGACTGTTTAGTACAATGTTGATATGCCTTTGGAACGTTTTGGAGGCGTTCCGAAGACAAAATAGCATGCTGGTATACTCAAACAACTTAAATAGCGTACTAATAGCCGTTTTCGGAATTTATTTCTTCTCAACCGGAATTTGGTGATATGCATTCGTTAGGTCCAATAACGAAAACACATTGCATCCGGCGAAACGATTTAAGATATAAGTATTGGAGGGCTTGGGGTAGGAATCAGTGACTGTAAACCTGTTCAGATTTCTGTAATCTCCACAAATACGTAGCGATTCATCTTGTTTGTGACTATTTGGAGTGGTGCAGCCCACTGGGAACTAGAACGGCGAATGATCCCAGCACTTTTGAGTTCCCCAAACTCTTTCTCACTTAACAGCCTACATTCTTGGGATAATTCACATCGGCGTTGTCGAAGTGAGGGGCATGGTGCCGTGACGATTACGTGACTGGAAATACAGTTTTTTGTCTTGCCGGACGGCCCGGACGTGTTAACGGTGTTCGGAAACTATTTTTCGATGTAAGATTGCAATTCAGAAATTTAGGAGTATATTTTTGATGTCAATGGAACAGTTTGGACTGTTTTCGTGGTGTGATATGGAATGAGAGTTATGTTTTTGCAATCCACCTGCAGATCAAAGTGTTCGAAAAAATCCGCGCTGATAATTGGGTGTGTGACGTCCGCAATTGTGAATTCCCAGTGGAAGTTTTAAACCAATGTTTCGAGTATAAACGAGTGTACTACGGTGCAAAAGGTGTAAACGGTTGAGCCGTTGGCTGCAGTTAGGCGATGTATCAAACAGTGTGTTCGTGGTAGGTACGAATAATGTGAATCCGGTGTCTGTTAAAAACACTGTCGATAACGCGGTGTGATTTTCGATAGTGACGTTGCAAAGTTTTTTTGATTTTCAAATGAGCATTCAGTGGCACAACGTTTGGCGTGATTTCCAAAACATGAGTGATAGAGGCATATGTTGTCTTTTACTGTCTTTGTGCCATCCTCTTTCCAGGGAGTATTCAAGAAGACATCTGGTGGCGTTGGCGTTATTTTATTTGTCGTACTAGCACGGATTAGAATGATTTAACCGTATCTCGCCAGATGACTGGCTTCTGTTTGAATAATTTTTATATTTGTCTGAGGAGAGCCAAGTCGGTAGTGATTGATTGGAACTGTGATTGAAGGTTTTTTAATTTTTGTGTGGGATTCAGAAAGTCCTTCGACTTTGACTGCCAGTTCACTCGTTGTATAGAACTGGGGTTTTGCAATGTTTTGTGTGACCACGATGCCATCTGCCAATTTCGCTAATTCTTCGAAGTCTGTGATTGCCGTTCAGGCTAAAACCATGTGAGTTAGTGGGGACAGTTATCCAAAGAATAGTCGTTTCAAAACCGAACCGTGCAGTCTCCTAGTCAGCTTTGGTTGAATGTGTTCCAGGTCCGTTACAATTCTTTTGAGGAGATCAAAAGATTATAGATTGCTCATTGGTTGTAGCTTCAAATAAGCCTTAAAAATCTCATCATTCGATGGCATGCGGGACTTGAGTAGATGTTGTTTAAGTGCCTCAAACGGCTTTTCTTTTGATCCGATTTCCCCTACGTGCATTGTGACAGATTGCATAAGATTTTGTGGAAGTGCAGATAACGTGTCGTGGAATATTGACGCTAGGTTGTTGAGTTTTTTATTTCTGAATCTCATTTCTAAGATGTTTAACAAACCCTGGAATGAGTCATTTGTGTCGGAGAAGTATGGTGGCAGTGTTTGAGTAGAGAAATAGCGTTGATGGAAGATACTTCAGTTGGGGTGTTGTTCATGCCGCTCTGTAGGGCGTGGTTGGTATGTCATACTTGTACCAGCTGAGATGAGGGAAGAGTGGTTTCGTTCCCAAGGTTAACCATACTTGATGGTTGTTATCACATGTGATAAACGTTGTGATGTTATTGATTTGGTCTGTGGTTATGACGGTGATTGCTGTCACCCTCTTCCCCTCTAGAAGAGTGAAACTAATGTATGCGTGGCTTTGCGGGAGCGGTGCCGAGTGACCTCAAGGAATGCGGTTTGAAAGATGTGTGAAGATCGGAACATGATTTGAAAAACACCAGACAGATTCATGAGTGGCATAGTTAGCATTTTCATTATTATAGTTATCAAAATACACATTATAAAACACAAAATAATACAGACAGGTGAAGTCATCATTTTCAAAATTTTTATTAGTTATTTTCAACGAATTCGAGTCAGCCGAACTACTTTGGAGTATCCGTTGGCCAGTCCGTGTTCGGCATCTTATCCTGGTTGAGAAACTCCTTTGCACCGGCTTCGTCTGTTCTGCATTTGGCAATGTGTGTCTGGGTTCATCAAGAGTGTCTGGTTGAGTGATCAGACGCATATTGCTGTTTGATCAATCGTTGTAGTTGTGATATGATTTGGATACTGGTGTGCAAATCGAAGTCGCTGTAGTTCATCTCGTGAAGATGGGTTTATGGGTGGCTCATTATCGGAATTAATCGGTCGGCGACAACGGGAACCACTTCTGACATCAATATTGTGTCTCCGATCTGAGAGGGAACAATATATGTAGGTGACGTCAAACGATAAATCTCTATTGACGCGGAGTGTTCAATAATATACAATTTTTACAGCAGATAAGTAACAAGACGATTGGATTTATGATATTTAATTTTTATTTTTTTAATTCAAAAAATTTACTGATTATTTAAACAAATCTCAAATCTTTTTAAACTTTATATTAATATTTTGTTTTAATTATTTATTTTCAAAATCTTTCTTTTTAACTGTCAAATCGAATTGTTAATTCGGTAAGCTGATAGAAGAAAATTTATGAAAATACGAATATTCGACGACAACCAGTCTGTGAGTCATTGATATTTTCTCTAATTCAAAAACAATGTTTTTTATGATAAAATGTGAGTCAGTGGTCACTACATAATTAAACATATATCATGACCGACAGTGAAACTGAGACCTTCACCTTTTAGACTGAAATCGCTCAGTCGATCATCAACACTTTCATCTCGAAGAATGAAAGTCTCTTATCGGAATCGGTCTCTAAATCCAGTGATGCTCAGAAATATTGACTCCATTAACTAAACTCATTAGAAACAAAGAAAGTATGAAAAAAACTTTTGAAATGAAGCAGCAAGAAAGACATTTGAAGAACTAAAAATAAAGTTATAATCAATATCTTCAGCTGCGATGCTGCAAGTAAATTAAGAGTTAAGATTAACAACAGACGCATCATTGTAAGCGGTTTGAGGAGTTCTAGAACAAACTATCGATGGCAGACAAGTACTAGAGAGTTTTCATTCTCGGAAATTGAAAAAGACAGAGAAAAGATATTCAGCTTTCAATCCCTAACTATTAGCGATGTTTGACGGAATTGGTCATTTTCGAAACCTAATCGAACGTAGGAAATTCGAGATCTGGACAAATCATAAGCTATTTATAAATATCCAAAAAATGAGGAATCCTAGCCCCAGACAATTGAGATAGAGTAATTTCATCTCAATTTAACTATGAGATAAAATATATAGCACGGAAATCAAACTTGGTGATGGGTTTTCTCTCTTGAGCTGAGGTAAACGAAATTAAATTTTTAAGTCTTATTAATATGGCAGAGCTAAAAGATAAACAAGAGGTCGTACTACTAAAAGTAATAAAGTCGTAATCTTTGGAGATCATTGAGTTCCAAGACGTGTGGTACGAAAAAAAATTTAAGAGCAGCACCTGATCATTTATACCTCAAGAATTCCGAGTATCAATAAAATTTCACAATAAATTGATACAATTTTTGCATTACTTGCTCTGAGCCAGTACCGTTTTGGGGCAACGCTTTAAGGTACCACCGCCAAATAGTTATGATTATTAAGTTACTACGTAAATTAAAAAAAAATTAATATAAAATATTTGAAAGGGTACTAAGAAGTTAAATGATTAAATGCATTCCATATTCTTTTTCACAACCTTTTCATATGAATTTATAGAAATAAAATTAAATTTACAATAACTTATCAAAATATAATATTGAAATCTATCAATTTTATTAATTTATAATAATTATTGCACTTACAATCAGAAATTTACTTAATGGTTTATAATTAATTTATTTATATTTTTTATTGATGCATTATCACAATTAATATATTATTCTCCACTGCCAGCAAAATTTCTCATCATAAAAGATGCTTGCAAAATGATGCATGATTATATGAAAAGCTAATTAATAATTATTCTATTTTATGACAATGATCGAAGATGAATTCGCTTTTTTATGGCTGACTTCATTAATTTATTTGTGTTTTTGTTCGATTTTAATAGTAAAACTACAGTCACTGTTTCATTGACCTTTCAGAGAATGAAATCAAAACCATTCCAAAATATCCCTGTTAGCGGGTTGCTGTCCGCCTAGAAAAATTGGAATAAATTTTTAAACTAAAATTACTTTAAAAATTTTCTTTGCTTTTACTATTTTTAACAATTTATTTTTGTAGATATTTTTCTTTCTTTATTATATTACTGTACTTTAAATGCATTAATTTATTTTCACAATATTGTCATCTGTGTTAAGAAAACTTGAATTCCACAATTTTTGTTGGTAAATTGCCGTTTTCCTTAGGTGGATATGAATATGCCGAACACACGTCAGACGATAAGTGTAAACCAATATCGGTGAGAATATTTTTAACTGTGTGAATGTTAATTTCGTGCAAATTCTTTGTTCTAATAGAAGACAAATCGGTTTTTTATGATACTTATTCAGCTAAGACATGATTAGATTTGGATGTCAGTGCAATGAAAATATTTTATCTAATCTGAATTTGCATCGCCTTCAAAACTGGATTTTTAATATTTTTATAGAGCTTATATTTCCAATTTTTTTGCTTTGTATCTTCTATTATAGCTAATATTGATTGACGTATTGTTTATTGATTTTTTCTATTTTTTATCTAATGTTTCTCTTTTAAGATATGTTCGAAGGTTGTTTTGAGAACACCTAGTTTTCAAAGATTTTTGGGCCTAATATAATTTTTTTCACGACAATCTCTTTTCTTTGACTGATACATTTGGTCATCTAGAACTGAACTTGTTCATTACTTAACTCATTTGTCATCTAGAATATCAACTTGTTCATTACTTAACTCATTTGTCTCCTTGGAAAAGTCAAGTAAAATTCTCTAGAGATGATGTTAATTAAATTCACCTGCTATTTTTACAATATGACATTTTTTTACATTCATTGAGAAGTGCCACTTCAATCATTGCTTCTTCTGTAGGGAAAAAAGTATTTTTAATGAGATTTTCTAACTGTTTCTATCAACGTTTACATTACAAATAATGAAAATCATATTGAATACGTTATTTAATATTTCGATTGAAAAAGTGTTTATTTAAATCATTAAAGACTGGGTTATAAAAATAAGGATAAAGAATAATTCAAAACCTTTTTAAATCAGCATCCACATTTGGTTGATAAGGTACCTTGAAAGATTATTTTTGTATGAAATAAAATATCAATTTCGTTCTTACGTTTTCCTAATGATGCGTGTTTTCCGGCGATAAGATCATATATTTTTTACTTTTCAAAAATTATTTGAAATTTTTAATTTGAAGTTTGGTAATCATAATGGGTTTTCCAAAACGTTTATGATTTTGTTTGTGTTAAAATATATGCACTTATTTTGTTATAATCCAATTTTATTCAAAAACAATCATACCATCATCTATTAAAATATCTTCATTATTTTTTAAATATTTTCATCTAGATTTAAATTTTCGCTTATTTTGCGTTTCTCAATAATAATTTATTTTCTGGGTAGGGCTTATATTTTTAGACATTGTTAAATTGAAGCCAGAGTTTATTTTCATATAAACACTGTAGTTAAATTTATTGAATAAATAATTAATTAGTGCTGGAGAACCCACATTTCTCAGCTACTATTTCGTAAATCAAATTGTTTGTAAATTAATCGTTATCAGGAATTCGTAAAAATAACGATCGTACGTAAATTAAGTACTGGTCTCCGGATCGAGCTGTGGAGACCGGCATCCCTTTAATGTGCGGGAAATTATCGCTCGGTGGGACGGATCAGCCGATCTAGTGCCAAGTAGGATTTGATAGGACCCGGCCGGTCCGGTCGAAGTACCACTAAGTAACGGTCTCTCGTTCGAATCGCGGCGGTTTCCCAGACCTCGTTCTCCTCTCAGTGAAGGCCGGTGTCACTCAAAAATGTGGACGGTTCACTTTGTTCGTCGACACACGACCCGAGTAAGTGGTTGGGGAGGTTGTGGGATCCGTCACGCGTCACCAAATTGGGTGAGGCGATGGCACATGTGATCCGACCGATTGATGCCGCTGTTACACAATGCGGTTTGAATTATCATCCATTATAATTTCAAAATGACAAAATAATAATTGGAAATTCGTAAAAAATAAAATCCAATTGCGAATTCATCGACAATTTTTAATAATTCCAACTTAAAAAAATTCATGAATAATTAAATCTCAACAAGTGTTTGGGATATCATTTCCTTCTTGCTGTTTATCATCATAGTCTTCGATCTCGTCATGATTTTCATTCGACATCGCAATGAACTTCCTCGATAGTTTCTCTGTTTCATATAGTTTTCTTCCAATTTCTATCAGCACTGAAAACTAAAATGACCATTTTTTACAGTGGCTGCATTTGATATTCTGAAATTATCTTCGAATTTATCTATGCAATTGGTATGCATGAAATTGCGTTTAGAATTATTTGTTTGGAAAATTCATGCTGAAATTTGTTTTATTCTGACAACTCCAACATATAACCAAAGTTCTCATTTAAGTTTCTCAATTATTTTGATAATTATATTTTGTCTTTTTATTGGTATTCTTATTAGCATTCCATGAATTAAAATGTTGTTGACGCTTTTACATGATTATAACATGTTTCTTTCAAATTCATGGCTGATATTTGTATTTATTCTTCTTCATTCTCTACATTGTCGATTTTCCCAATGATATATTTGTTCTGATCCATGTTTTGGCATCGAGTAAAGTCAATCCTCTTTTAATTGTGGTATTTTATGTACGATGTACCAAAAAAATTCCATCAATTAATTTTCATCTCATTTGTGGACAATATTTTTTTACCATTTTCCCGATTTTTTACAATAGTGAACTGTCTATTTCAACGTGTGTATTTGATGTACTGGACAATTTGGATTATTTTGATACCAAGGTAACCAGTTCTATTACTGAAAAGGCCAGATATATGGTTGTTGCAATTGAGTTGGTATTTTAACTGCGCCCTATCATGTTGCCCCTACTATGGTCTGCTCCGATAAGCAACCGATAATTAACTAATAAATCAAAAAATTAAATTTTTATATCCATTCTTTATTCCGTCAGAACTCTACTTCACCAACAAAGTTTTTAAAATTAAAAAAAATTTAACATTAAAAATATTTTAATTAAAAAAACACAATAAAAAATTAATATAAACTACTTATAATTTATAAGTATATCTTTTTCAATTAATATTATTCTGGAACTCGGAATTTTCCACTATTTCCTGTTTTGGTTTTAAAATGTTTTTTTGGATCAAATTTTCACATAATCATTTATTGTCATCGAAAATGAGTAAGTGATTAAAAATTAATTGAGTAAAATGCCTTCAAAGATAAAATTCTAAATTCAATTGATACACACACATATATATATATATATATATATATACATGTGTGTATATATATATATAGGAAGTAAGCTAATACTGTCGTTTACAGTTAATATACTAGAAATGACATTTAATAAAAAATGGATGAAATTCTTTATTTAAATTTTATGGAATTTTATCATTTTAATGATTAATTTTTTTGTAAAAGTAAGTCATTTTTTACATTTATTTATAAAATAAAGTATCTAAAACTTTAATCACCGAAAATATCAAGTTTACAGAGACAATCACAGCGATAATAGCTGTCCTCAATGAATTTTATTAACAGTTCGCCAACTTCTTCTCTGATTATTGGATTCATGCAGCCTCCTTGTTTTCCAAATGATATAAGGCCTTACTTTCTATACTTATAAACTATTGTTTTGGCCGCCGATTAAGAAAGGTTTAGTTATCTGGTCAAGGTGAGGTAATCCTCACCCATATTATATGCTCTAATGAGCCTTTCTTTATCGATTTCTGCAATTCTAAATGCCCATAATTATTCGTAGTTAAAATTTTCTTTTCTCGTAAGGCTATTGTTTTCTCACTATCATCCGTCATGCTAAAAATGCAAATTAATAAAAAAACGAAATGTATGAAATAAAAACCTCATGTCCGTGTTGCTCGTACTACTAATTGGGGAATATTAAAAATTTTCAATTTTTTTCATTAAAAAATATTTTTTATTAAGTGCTCTATTTTTTATTAAATGAACTTAAAATCGCTGTGTATTGTCTTGTGTATGTTTGTATTTTGTGTGTGTTTGGTGTGTATGTGGTGTATGTATGGGGTGAGAAAATATTTCTCATATATTATTTTTTATTAACTGTAAACACACGACGGTAAAAGAATGGAAAAAATGCGTTGAAACATGCTAAGTTCAAATAAGTTAGTTTTTAAATACTCTTGAGTCACATTCAGAATGGTATTTTAAAGCGCTATTGTGAAACCATATCGAACAGTATCTTCGATCATTTTACTAGTCTGTCGAAATACTTCCGGATACAAGACGGACTATCCAATTCTGATATGCTTGTTCGCATTTAGAACACAATAGCAGATTTGTTTTCTTTCAATGTTGCAATATAGCTCAAAAGACGGTTGTGACTGACTGACGTTGTACAAAGAGTTCACCAAAGAAGTAGCAAAGGCCTTTGAATTCCGTTGGAACAACTTCGCAGCGGTGGCTAAAAATCGCAGACATATACTATTGAATCGGTTGTTCACCTTGATATGTTTGTGAAGGAGCAAACACAGTTTTCTAAAGTTTCTGAATGTAGGTTTTACAAGTTGTTCGATGCTCTTGGATTTCCTGAATTCCATTAATACTTTTGCGAATTCAAATTTCATTCAACTGAAATCGCTTCGAAGTGATTTTGTCTATTTTTAGAACACAAACTCAAAACGATACCAGTATCTATGGCAGAAGTGGGGAGGTGTTTTAGTGTCTACAAATTTATTCACTCTCCTTTGACAACGAGCCGGTAGAAGGAAGTTGTGGGTCACATTCTTTTTATTCGATATAATCACTTTTTTAAATATTACATTTTCTCTCCACAAATTACTGAATATAACAGTGAATTCGATTGTCTCAACATTGATATGGATGATTGCTACAAGGGAAAACGTTTTTCTTTGCACATAAAAAGATTGTAAATAGCTCTTCCAAACACGGAATGACAGCCTCTGTCGAGATATTCGGCGTTGAGAATGCAAATGGAAATCTTGAGAATTCATCAATAACTGTTTGAATATAGGATTTTCCATGAGATAGCTCTTTTGGGCCCATTAAGTCAATCGATATTCTTTGTCATGGTCGTTTTGAAACTAACAGTTTCTGATCTGGTATTTTGATAAACTTGGGTTTGAGTTCCGCGCATATTCGGCATTGTCGGATGCATGATTAGACTACTTTTTTTGAGTATTTTTCATTTCGAATTTATTTCGATGTACTTGGTCAACCTTCCAATCCCCCCGATCATAAATATTTATTTTGCAATAAGTTATTGCAAATGATTCTTGTAAATTTTTTTCATTAACTATCATAAATTTATCATTTTTTTCCTTATTTGAAGTTTTTGCAATGTTTGAAAATATTTTTTGGGCTTATTGGTTATTTATTGGTTACTTATTATTCAAATACCTTTTAAATTTTGATGGTTTTAAGGTTGTTCATTACCATCATAATGTTTAAATGTAAACCCAAATTGAAGAAACGATTCATTGTATTTTCTTTTTCGCATTGGTAATAATTTTCCCCTTTACTAGAGCCTGCTTACTGATTTGATGTAAATCCACAGCTGGGGTTTACTTTGCACCTCCAGTTGATTTTTAATTTTTTTATGAAATTAATATATAATGTTTAATCCCGAAAATGCGGTCAACAATCCTTTTTGAACTAAGAAAAATAATGTTAAAAATGATTAAAAAATTTAAAAAATACATTATTAAAAATATCTCACAAAAGAAATATAAAAAAGATTTTCATTAGAATATGACTATTTTATTAAAATTGCATCGTCGTACTAATAATACATACTACTAAGATACTACAGCCCATCAATTAACATTCAGAAAATAATATATAATACTTATTCCCGAATATGCGGTCAAAAATCCTTTTTTGAACTAAGAAAAATGATGTTAAAAAGGATTAAAGTAAGGTTATTTCAATACTTAAAATTTTTAATTTAAAATATTTTTGCCATTATTACCCAATAATACTAATAATGATATTTAATTCGTAATATACCGTTTAAAGTTAATGCATCTATTAAAATTATATTAAAATTGCTGATGATGATGTATATAAACATCGAAATATGCCCAATAATTATATAAAAAAGCTTTAATCAAATTATATTTTCAATATAATACTATTATTTATTATTATTACCTTTTAGTAATAAAATGTTAACAAATAATTTGTTATTTTATATTTCAATATAAATGTTCAAAATACAAATTGAAACGTGCAATACAAATTAAAAATAAATCATCGCAACCCTAAAATTTTTCACCGCGACAACAAATAGGGTCGCGACGCACACTTTGGAATACACTGGCCTATACCATAAAACGCATTCAGGAATACACTGCATTGTACCATACACCAAAGGAATCTGCCAGTGTGATCCGATTATCCTCTCTGTTAGAGGCCTCCACAATGAGTCTTCGTTCCTTATCAGAGTTTTTCAAGTACGTCTGTGTCTTAATTGCTTCATTTCTTGTAAGTCGTGCGCGACAGTTTAGGCAAGTTGCTTCACCATTAGTGAATAAGATCTCACTGCTCTTCTCATGTTAAAGATAACAGTATGGGTCATATCTCCCAACCACTTTCGTAACATTGGCATCTTGCATATGCTGCATTTGTCTTGTAGATTCATCGTTATCTCTGAAGTTTAAGATAAAAATTTAACTGAAAATAAAACAAAAAGTACCTGCGAAATTTAAAATATTGTTAGGGTCTTGGAAAAAGCATATGAACACTTCTTGATAGAATCTTATAAATAAAATTTAAAAATAATTCTTTTAGTAAAATTATTAATTTCAAATAAAATAATATTTATTTTAA
>MQRK01147755.1:0-10226 GCA_001938485.1 Girardia tigrina | reverse complement strand
CCAATTAATTTCATTTTAAGTTTTTACTCTACAATTAAAATTTGATTATTTCCGAAAATAACTTTTAAAATTAATTAAGATATATTTTTTAATTATAATTGCTTAGAAAACTTTTTATTTTAAATATTTCCTTATTTTATAAATTCTTTATAAAAATTAACTGTTTCAAAAATTTTAAGAGTGTGCCTGTCCTTCACATGGTCAAAGACCCAGAAATGATAGCAGGTTTAGATTCCTTGGATAAATCCGGAAAAAAACTGAAGACAGTACGAAATTCCATCAAGTTTATTATACCCATCTCTTGCCAGTATATCTCAAAAACATCTCTAAATTTAAGCTACTCTGATACGACAGTAACCGACCTAATAGTAATTAAAAGCTAGTGACTAAATGATCGTTACAATATCTTCAGAAGACCCTAATCGAAATGTAAGCAATTGATTGAACTACACAAGAGTATTTCTAGAGTAATTCATCTAAATTACTGAATGCACAAAATCTGCGACCGGATTAATAGACATTCATTAAAACCTACCGGTTGTTCTCGAATATAAGACGAGAGAAAAACAGGTAATGTACAAAATGAAGGTATTCCTGCTGAAACATTTATGTTTTGTATCAATCGGGTAATGGTTGAAAATATCAAAATAGGTCACTGAATACAATTATTACCTCTTTGTTTTGATTTGCTCCAAAATTGGATCCTGGCCGCTTGACATTTAGATGATCAGTACTTTTGGCATTGCCCAATTGCATGTCTCTGGGGTGCATACGGTTGAGGGAGTGCATGCTACTGTATTGCATACCAGCTATGAATAAAGGTCCGACATTAACACTACCCATAAAATATCCAACTAACCTTTCTCCAATCCGGCAGGCATGGATCCGATCGTTCGCCGTTTTTCAACAGCTCTTTCAAATTTCACAGGTTTGTTACGTGAGATATTCATGGTACGATATTGATGGAGGGTCATGCCAGTGTATCCGTAGCTCGACGCTCCCGATAGTATAATTTTTTGATTTTTCTTCTGATTTTGTGGTTCTTTCATTCTAAAGAACGTATGTTGCTCAACCGCATTTTTCCACAAGCGTTTTGCTAAGTTGTGATTGAAGAGCTTGAAGCCAACAATAGCGACAGAGTCATCATACTAAAAAAATTGCATTAATCGACAAAACGTTGGCCACAAAAATTATTTTTAAACAGTAAATTCTTTATTTACAAACAAAGGCAACTGAATTTCATATAAAGCAAGTAATAAAATATTTTTTGTCAAATAAGTACAATGAAATTGAATGAAATCATTTCAGATTTATTTATTAACGGTACTGCAAGGCAAAACGGAACCTTTGTACATCCGAAAATGGTGCCATCAAAACGAAAGAGCGATATGTTAACTAAGTGAATTGTAAGATGCGTTTATATCGTTTTCAAAATTCGAATGAGGATCCATAATTATCAAAATTTTATTAATGATATTACATAAATTTAAACGAATTTTCATCTTCTTTTCTTTTAAAACTTTTGTCATTTGTATTTTCGTTTCTCATTTCTTTTGTTTTTAATGAAATTAATTTATTTCAAAATGAGTTATTATTTTAAATTAAATATTTCAAATTGTGTTTATATTTATTTTATGTCTTATTTATTCTATTAAACATTTATTTAAAATATTGGATTTTAGTATTATTCATCTATAATGTTTTTAAAATATATTTTTTGTGCTTATGATAATTTTAAATTAACATGTCTTAATTTTTGTAATTTTAAAATGCCCTTTTTTTATAAAATATACATATAGTTTCTCGTCTCTTAAATTTGAATTTTCGAAATAAGTTATTTTGCGAGATGAAATTTTAAATAACTTCTTCTATGAATTACTTAAAAAAGTATTCTTATTCCATAAAAGTTTTATTGGAGAATCTTGTTTTGGTACTTTCTCAAGAGTAATAAAACAAAACTATTCTGCCCATTCTTCATATACAAATTTAATCTTAACATCATACTTACCAAGTTTGGGCGAGAATTTCCCGGAATGAAAAATGATAGGAACATTTTTCTTTGATCTTCCCCGTATACAAATAATTAATTTCAAATCACAAAAGAATTACCCATCATTATATATTACTCAAGAATAATGTGAGTTACTCAATGACTAGCGTTAGGTATGAGACCTCTGATCAAGGAAGTAGGACATCAATATAAATTATTCCAGAAATTGAAAAAAAATAAATAAGAATCTTAGCGAAGGAGAGCTGATAATTTTGTGATATAGGTGAGAAATGAGTATTGTGATGTGTAAGGTTCACAGAAACCAAAGTCCTGATCAAAGGGGCAACGTTGGCAGTCAGACGACAACAATCAACCAATCAGTGGTGAAAATATTTCCCAATACCAATTTTGTACGGGTGTCAGTGTGTCACTCGGGTATTCCTTTAGCTCTCTCGTAAACGTTCTCTTTCCACACGACTCAATTAGTTATTCCACAACAAATGTGTCACTTTGTGCAAATATAATATTAATTCCACTGACAGCACCGTTTACAATTCAATATTCTCTTTTTATGTAACATATTTACAGCTAGAACTAGTTTAATATTGAAATGCACGAAGATAGAGCAACCTCCTCGTCGAAACCACAAACAAACTCATAAAAAATTACTTTAGGTATAGAGCTAGATTTTATTTCTACATTTCTTCATTATTTTACTTTTAATTTGTTTCGTACAATAAAATGTCTTGAATAGTTTGATTCTGGAACATTTTTCTTTACTTTTCTTTTATGTATATTCGCGAACACAACGAAAATTCTTCTTAAGAAATATCATTCTGATCAAAAAGCCAAACAATGCTTTGAAGAAAAGTGGGATTATTTATCTGACATAACCAAAGTGAATGGTAACTGGCTTAGCAATGAAGATCAGGAATTTTATTTCTTACAGGTGAAAACTGATGGTTAAGCTGATTATTGCACACCAAGAACTGTTAAAGTACATCCTTCTAAAGCTGATAGGAAGAGATTTATCATACCTGAAACAGATACAGTAGATCTGCGATGAAGATAAAGAAGACAATGATCAAGATGATTGGTAAGATCATGATTAAATTACTTTAGACAAAAAGCAAAAAGAAAGTATGAGAACACCACTGTGACTGTTAACTTAGGATGTCAGAGTGTTACAGAAATTTATATGAATGTGGTGTTAATGTGCAAACACCATATGTATCTGGGTTTTATAGAGCTACAATGTCAGAAGATCATAAAAAATGGATAAGCACATGATTAATCATCGAAAAAGTGATAATTGGGTGTTGCATTTTTATGGTAAAAGAATTTCCGGAAATGAGTCTCAAGTCTTGATTTTAAAAAATGCAGAAAGAGGTCAAACTAGCCATTTTAAAACTGGGCGATGGAAAAGCTAATAGTATTTACAGTGGAATAGTTGAAGTGCTAGATAAATTTCAACTATGGAGTAGTATTAAAGTTATAATATCTGATACTACAAGTGTTAATACTAGAAGTAAAAATGGAGTTTTGAGCCAAATTTAAAGAGAATTTAAAACAAATCTTGAACCATTTCCATTTATTTATGGTCAGCATCATGTGCTAGACACAATTTTGAAGCATACGACGAATGAAATTTTAGACGAAGGAAAAAGATCATCGCCAGAAATATTTTACAAATTTATTGAAAACCTGCAAAAAAACGATGAAAATTTAAAATCAAGCTTTAAGCAAGGTAAAAAAATTGTAAAGTGAAGACTAATAAATGGAGAGATGATATGGACTTTTTGTTTGACTGGGTACAAAGTTACCGATACATGAAGGTGAATGACAGCTGTCCAAGACTTTCAAGAATTAACTGATACGCTGCCATTTAACAACTTTTGTCAAAGAACGATGTAATCCAAACTTAAAGAAGACTAATTTGAAATAACGTTTCCAAGATAAAGACTGTAGACACAGATGAGTTGGTAGCATTTTGAGAATGAGTTTTGAAAAGTTGGATAGTCACTCCTTCACTCTGCGAGAACGATCTGAGTCAATTTAAATTGTTTTAATTGTAATAATTTCATTGATCAAAATTTACTCATTCTGACATTTTCCTGTGCGCATTTTAAGCGGTAAAACGACAGACAACCCAATATCATATTATAATTATAGACAATAGCATGAATAATATCACTGAGAATTCTTACTCTGTCGGATCTTATTTTCAAGTAAAAGTAGTTTTTCTTGTATGATATTCGCAGAACTTTTGGCCATGCAAACCGACCTATCCGAGACCTTTCTCTATAGATCAGAACTCCCTGGTAGCACACACCGATAGAAATCTCAACATCGTCGTTGTCCCGAGCCGGATGAAGATCAACACCATATTGTTCCAATCTCTTTGCCGTCTCGAGATATTTTATATCAGCCCTATCAGGCGGCATACCAATGTGTTTCTTGTGAAGTTCATTTATCTTCTCTAAGAGTTGGTCACTCTGATTACGAACGAATTCGAATTCTCGCAGATAGTCTATGCCTTCTCCATGTTCCAATTCATCAAAATCGCCTAGTTCTGACTGAACCATAAATGATCCAAGTAAAGCCTGAGTTATCCATGAGCAAGGCAATTTGCCGGTAAAAACATCTTGTCTGACTTGCAAACAAAGTAAATAACGAGTAACATCTTGCTGGAGTAATACTGGTTCTGGAGGATAAAACTTCACTTGGAAATTGAAAATCCAATCGTCATCGCCTGAAGTAGATTTTGGATTAACATTAATAAAGATAATAATAATAATAATAATAATAATAATTACTTGCTAATTGTTTGGATATTCTCTTCTCCATATCGAGCCAAAACTAGACATAAAAGGTATTGAAAATTAGTTTTGAGGCATATTCAACAAACCCATGTTTGCATCTTCTTGTTGTTATAAGTCAGTCCAAAAAAATCTCGTTCTTCTAGGTCCAAATATTCACACAATTTCTCGAACAATTCCTTCCCAGTCATTTTTGCGGTGACGTCATATTCTGATTCGAGTTGATCGAGGAAGATCACCTTCGCCTTACTAAATGCGAGATCTCGAGCTGATTTGGAAAATGGTTTTTCTAAATATACAGATCTTTAATAAGTACGGAGTATGCAGTGAAAACATCTTATTCAAGAAGGATTCGTAAATACTATTCTTAACGAATATATTCGTCTATGGAGTACTTCAACAGGAGCCCTAGCCAAATACCAGAATGAATAATAATTCAATTAACTCTCAAACAGCACTCATAAATCAATAATAATTCAATAAAACTATAATAACATCAATGAAAGTGGATACTGAGAACCGTTCGAATGTCTCATCGAACATAAAAAAATATACCGAGCAATAAGAGCACTTGACCTTTGGACTGAACCACCAAGCGTCGTTCTACTGATGTATCTTAGTTCCAAGTGAATTCACATATGAGACTATTAATATCTAGCATTTTGCGAAATTACTTCACTGTAACATGACATCGTATACTTTACGCATTGCATATTATGCTCATTGCTGGATACACTATCCCATTACGGAATACTCCACCGGAAAGATGTAGGAATAGTCATGACTTCTGGCATGTCGCCTCCTATTTATTTTATCGATTCACGAATCAGGTTAATCAAAATAAGTCTATCCAAATTTTCTTGTTCGGAAAGAATTCCGACTTATCTAAATTTTGACCATACTGATCGATGAAAAAATGCGACTGAATCGTCGGCAACAGTCAGCGATTTCTTTCCACAATTTGCGAATTTCGACGCATAAAATCGATGTTCGCCAATAGCGATCAAACGACTGTTGTCGCTGCCAGCATTGTCACTCATTGTTCGATCATCGAATTCACAATCCAAATTCAGAGCGATTAAAAATATAGTTTTGAAATTTCAAAAAATGTGCTTGCAACTGTATCTATAGTAAGTCAGAAAAAAAAACAAAATTCATATAAATCACTCTGCGATAAATCAAAATCAATTTTTTCATTCTATACAGCATTATACATTACATAAGCATATAGTTTTCAAATGTCAACATGAATCGCTGAATGGAATTTTTCTTGACAACTGAGTGTTGTGATAGCCACCTGAACTTCTTGTTATAAATAAATGTATATGATTTTAATATAAAGGTATATTTATAAATATTAACTTTTTTGTTACTACACAAACATGAATATTACCCATTTTAGAGAATCAATGCACTTTATGAAATGTATTGTTTACTGTATCGGTGATTTAAATATTGCGTAAATCCTGACAAATAAATAACATTATATAAACATATAGTCCATATAAATAGGAATAATACTACCCGACATCAGTTTTTCTGAGTTGCAATTATGATATTATGAGAAGACACGTCAGAAGCTTTAACAAGGTCTATGCATGTCATAATCTCTCACATCTAGTTTTCAAGATACTTAGAAATATTGAAATTCCTATGCGCTAAGTACATGCATTTAACTTATTCAATTTAATATAAATTAATATAAATTATAATTTAAGTTTCAATTAATTTATAAAGCACTTGCTTATCATAACAATAAATTAAAAAACCGGTTTTCTAAAAACCTAGACCTGTTAGAGGAAAATAGGACAGCAAGCGTCATCAGTGCAAAAAACTGTATCAGGAAAATACTTTATATCCCAGAAAACAATTTGAGATTGCTGACATGCTTGAATTAAGTAACCGTAGTCGGTATTGAATAAAATTCAAAGTATCGTAATCTCAAAGAAAGCTCTCTCTATATCTCAACTACCCTCGTAGAAGTCCAATGGATTATGTTCGAAAGTAAGACAGAACCCTGTTTTTTGTTCTAGAACCATGTATGGGGAATTCGATTAACTTTTACGTTTTTTAATTATTCAGGGAATATATACAAAACTATATTAACTTTACATAGTAAATGAAACAGTTTTCAAGGGGAATAATAATAAATAAGCTTGTCTGAGAATATCTTGTTATCCCTCCCAAAGGTCAAAGCAATCTTTGCTTACACATATTTTTACGGCAGTATGTTATTAAGTGATACATATTTTTTCTTATTGAAAACTGCTTCTATCTTCGCTTGAAAAATGTCTCTAGAAATAAAACAATAGAGCTGAATACTGCGTCCAAGATGAATAATTAATTTATAAGTATGACATATAAACATAAAATTGTGTTTTTAGTCGGTTTTATTGTAGCTGAATAATATTGTATGATCACAAATGACGGATCGTATTCAGATTAACTCAACAACAATGAAACCACTGACATGGACTTAGGCCTGATTATAATTCGCTGGACTTGCACAAGATTGATCAGAAGAACATCATAAAATTAAATGCAATATTAGCAAAAGTTGTATAACTTTCTACGTCTGCATTCCGGTAACGAATCTACCTCAAAAACTGTTTGAAAGTATCACAATGATCAGTCTGCTCAAGATCTGTCATTGGCAAAGTGACATCTTGAGTCAAAAACCGGTGCACACAAACATTGATTTATCTGACAGATGTTTATTTATAACAAACCTTTAAAAAATCCGACTTATCTACGATAACTAAATTCTGACTTTTCCTTTACCAGATGTGCGAAAATGTACATTTGAGTACTAATTTTGTAGGGCAATTTTTTGAACTCTTCCTTGTCTGACTGGAACGATGATTGGAACGATGCGTATAATGTCCGAAAATGGTAATTATTTTGTAAAAATAAACTTCTACCAATGTCGTTAAAGTAGCAAAGGATGTAAAACATAAGATTGGTTTTCAAGACATTTTTCTTTAATTTTTATCATAATTTATTTTGATAAGTTTAGGCATTCTTTGATTTTTATGTTTCGTCAAAATAACCCAAGAAACTTGTCTAAATTTTAGGTATTTCAAAAACTTTATTAAATCATTTTAAACTCTTTTAAAATGAAAATCATTAAATTAAGTAGCAGATTTTATGACTAAAACAATCTAATATGATACAAAAGAAATATAATAATAACGTCAAATAATTAGTTTTAATAATTTCAATTTTAAATGAAATTAATAAATATATTTTCTGTGAGTCGCGTTTATACCATTGTCGTTATTTGACATTTCAGAAAATATATTTAACACAAATTATCCTTGTAAAATTAATAAAATTTTATCATAACATTATATGTATATATATAATTACCCCATATATACATATATACATATAAATACAATTATTTCTTTAAAATATTATAAATTTTAACTCCTTTATTATTTATTTTAAAACTTCAATTAACCATTTTCCTATTAAAATATAATGATTTGTAAACGTTTTTTTGTTTAATACACCGTATTTTCCGGTAGATAACGCGCACCGTTATCTAAAAAATGTTAAATTTTGTCAAAATATGAACTGTGAATCATGTACTGGTGGTAACGATGTATACCTCGTAGGTATACCACCTGCCTGATATGCGCGTTACACAATAGGTGCGCGTTATCTACCGGAAAATACGGTAATTATTTAATTTTTTGTTGGTTTTTTAAAAAAATCATTTTTAACTTTTTTTTACTTTTAAGATCTATGTATTTATTTATTTTAATCTTCAGTTAAAGAGAATCTGTAAATTATTTTGTGAATTTCAATTTTAAACTAACTTCTCATATTTTCAATATCAATTCATTTATTTACTTAGATGTAACGAGTTTATACATTTTTATATTATATATTGAGAATAAAAAGTAGTTCGGTCTTTGTCCAAAAATGGTTATGGTTGTTATGAAGGTTTCACAGTGACAGATGATTTCAGTGGCTTCACATAAAATATTTTATAATATAATTATTATTATATAAATAATAAATTGATTTAAGTTAATAGAAAATTCCTCTGTTTTTATACTGCGTCTCATTTCAATGTTTTGTGAGCAGCCGGAGATTTTAGTTTTCTGTCTTATTTGAAATAAAAGTGCAGCTGAAGATGAATAAATGTATGTAGAAGTTTAAGAGGACAATGCTCCAAATGATAAATTATATAGAAAATGGTTTTGACGTTTCAAAACAATTGTAATTCTGGGAAGTGATTCACAAGTAAGGCAATGAGGTGTCTGCTGAATTGAAGCAGAGAGACGTTAAAAGTTGATATTAAAAGGAGCTGATTTAATGACAGCAAAGAAATGACAATTGTGACTGGGGATGAGAAATGGATATTCTAAGATAATTTCTAGGTGAAAAATTATTACACTAAACATGATCAATCGTTTCCATTGAACTCAACCTCAAAACCAAATTGACGATTCCATTTTTAGTTGGTATAAGCTGCAAATAATTCGTATAATTGAAGCAAGGTATATTTTTTCCGCATCAAATATATTCACCAAATTTTGTTCCTTCTGATTACTGAATGTTCTGACTAACGGAAAAGCATGCTTCGGCTGGCATCCAGTTCACTTCATATAACTTGGATTGAATGCTGCCGATTGCGTAATTATTGCTTTCATTATGGACAGTGACCTGAAGATGACGGTTGATCCTTCGAAATGTTTTGTCATTAAATATACTTTGGAATGGATGAGTCTAATTTTCAATACAAAATAGGAATTGTTAATGATATTAATGATAACTAAATATTGTAACTATCTGTATTATTAAGAAACCAGACATAGGAAGCGATCATGATCTTGTCATGACAACCTTCAAACTAAAGCTCTCCACAAACACCAGAACAAAACATCAAAGAGCGCTTTTCGACCTTGAGAAACTGAAGGATATTAGAATTAGGAACAAATTTCAGAGTGAGCTGTCATCAAAATTCGCTCCCTTGCTGCTACTAGAAGACCAACAGCCACAAAAGCTCTGTAACAAGTTCACAAACATTATCACAGATACTGCCGAAAGGATTCTGGGAAAAAGACGAAAGACGAAGAAACCCTGGATCAATGGAGAGGTATTGGAATACTGTGATAGACGACTTCAACTGAAAAACAAGAGAAATAATGGCGAAGAGCACATGCAAGATTACAGGAAGGTGAACAAGGAAGTTCGGAGACTACTGAGGAAAGCCAAAGAGGATTGGGCAGAAGAACAAGCAAAATTGATAGAAAGTAGTTTTGAAATAAACAATTCTAGAGAAGCATTCAAGACAATTAAGAAACTAACCGAGCCGGGAAGAAAACAAATAAATGTAATTTTAGTTCAAGATGGAAACGTACTTACAAAAAGTACAGAGATTGCTCAAAGGTGGAAAGATTACT
>MQRK01147754.1:0-10297 GCA_001938485.1 Girardia tigrina | reverse complement strand
CCAATTAATTTCATTTTAAGTTTTTACTCTACAATTAAAATTTGATTATTTCCGAAAATAACTTTTAAAATTAATTAAGATATATTTTTTAATTATAATTGCTTAGAAAACTTTTTATTTTAAATATTTCCTTATTTTATAAATTCTTTATAAAAATTAACTGTTTCAAAAATTTTAAGAGTGTGCCTGTCCTTCACATGGTCAAAGACCCAGAAATGATAGCAGGTTTAGATTCCTTGGATAAATCCGGAAAAAAACTGAAGACAGTACGAAATTCCATCAAGTTTATTATACCCATCTCTTGCCAGTATATCTCAAAAACATCTCTAAATTTAAGCTACTCTGATACGACAGTAACCGACCTAATAGTAATTAAAAGCTAGTGACTAAATGATCGTTACAATATCTTCAGAAGACCCTAATCGAAATGTAAGCAATTGATTGAACTACACAAGAGTATTTCTAGAGTAATTCATCTAAATTACTGAATGCACAAAATCTGCGACCGGATTAATAGACATTCATTAAAACCTACCGGTTGTTCTCGAATATAAGACGAGAGAAAAACAGGTAATGTACAAAATGAAGGTATTCCTGCTGAAACATTTATGTTTTGTATCAATCGGGTAATGGTTGAAAATATCA
The DNA here is from genome assembly GCA_001938485.1 of Girardia tigrina. NCBI lineage: Eukaryota > Metazoa > Platyhelminthes > Tricladida > Dugesiidae > Girardia > Girardia tigrina. The sequence continues at coordinate 9,652 of MQRK01147754.1, read as the reverse complement.
AAATAGGTCACTGAATACAATTATTACCTCTTTGTTTTGATTTGCTCCAAAATTGGATCCTGGCCGCTTGACATTTAGATGATCAGTACTTTTGGCATTGCCCAATTGCATGTCTCTGGGGTGCATACGGTTGAGGGAGTGCATGCTACTGTATTGCATACCAGCTATGAATAAAGGTCCGACATTAACACTACCCATAAAATATCCAACTAACCTTTCTCCAATCCGGCAGGCATGGATCCGATCGTTCGCCGTTTTTCAACAGCTCTTTCAAATTTCACAGGTTTGTTACGTGAGATATTCATGGTACGATATTGATGGAGGGTCATGCCAGTGTATCCGTAGCTCGACGCTCCCGATAGTATAATTTTTTGATTTTTCTTCTGATTTTGTGGTTCTTTCATTCTAAAGAACGTATGTTGCTCAACCGCATTTTTCCACAAGCGTTTTGCTAAGTTGTGATTGAAGAGCTTGAAGCCAACAATAGCGACAGAGTCATCATACTAAAAAAATTGCATTAATCGACAAAACGTTGGCCACAAAAATTATTTTTAAACAGTAAATTCTTTATTTACAAACAAAGGCAACTGAATTTCATATAAAGCAAGTAATAAAATATTTTTTGTCAAATAAGTACAATGAAATTGAATGAAATCATTTCAGATTTATTTATTAACGGTACTGCAAGACAAAACGGAACCTTTGTACAACCGAAAATGGTGCCATCAAAACGAAAGAGCGATATGTTAATTAAGTGAATTGTTAGTTGCGTTTATATCGTTTTCAAAATTCGAATGAGGATTCATAATTATCAAAATTTTATTAATGATATTACATAAATTTAAACGAATTTTCATCTTCTTTTCTTTTAAAACTTTTGTCATTTGTATTTTCGTTTCTCATTTCTTTTGTTTTAAAAAAATCAATTTTCATTTATTTGGTTAATCCTTTTCTCTTTTAAATTTTAAAATTATCGCAATTGTTTTTAATGAAATTAATTTATTTCAAAATGAGTTATTATTTTAAATTAAATATTTCAAATTGTGTTTATATTTATTTTATGTCTTATTTATTCTATTAAACATTTATTTAAAATATTGGATTTTAGTATTATTCATCTATAATGTTTTTAAAATATATTTTTTGTGCTTATGATAATTTTAAATTAACATGTCTTAATTTTTGTAATTTTAAAATGCCCTTTTTTTATAAAATATACATATAGTTTCTCGTCTCTTAAATTTGAATTTTCGAAATAAGTTATTTTGCGAGATGAAATTTTAAATAACTTCTTCTATGAATTACTTAAAAAAGTATTCTTATTCCATAAAAGTTTTATTGGAGAATCTTGTTTTGGTACTTTCTCAAGAGTAATAAAACAAAACTATTCTGCCCATTCTTCATATACAAATTTAATCTTAACATCATACTTACCAAGTTTGGGCGAGAATTTCCCGGAATGAAAAATGATAGGAACATTTTTCTTTGATCTTCCCCGTATACAAATAATTAATTTCAAATCACAAAAGAATTACCCATCATTATATATTACTCAAGAATAATGTGAGTTACTCAATGACTAGCGTTAGGTATGAGACCTCTGATCAAGGAAGTAGGACATCAATATAAATTATTCCAGAAATTGAAAAAAAATAAATAAGAATCTTAGCGAAGGAGAGCTGATAATTTTGTGATATAGGTGAGAAATGAGTATTGTGATGTGTAAGGTTCACAGAAACCAAAGTCCTGATCAAAGGGGCAACGTTGGCAGTCAGACGACAACAATCAACCAATCAGTGGTGAAAATATTTCCCAATACCAATTTTGTACGGGTGTCAGTGTGTCACTCGGGTATTCCTTTAGCTCTCTCGTAAACGTTCTCTTTCCACACGACTCAATTAGTTATTCCACAACAAATGTGTCACTTTGTGCAAATATAATATTAATTCCACTGACAGCACCGTTTACAATTCAATATTCTCTTTTTATGTAACATATTTACAGCTAGAACTAGTTTAATATTGAAATGCACGAAGATAGAGCAACCTCCTCGTCGAAACCACAAACAAACTCATAAAAAATTACTTTAGGTATAGAGCTAGATTTTATTTCTACATTTCTTCATTATTTTACTTTTAATTTGTTTCGTACAATAAAATGTCTTGAATAGTTTGATTCTGGAACATTTTTCTTTACTTTTCTTTTATGTATATTCGCGAACACAACGAAAATTCTTCTTAAGAAATATCATTCTGATCAAAAAGCCAAACAATGCTTTGAAGAAAAGTGGGATTATTTATCTGACATAACCAAAGTGAATGGTAACTGGCTTAGCAATGAAGATCAGGAATTTTATTTCTTACAGGTGAAAACTGATGGTTAAGCTGATTATTGCACACCAAGAACTGTTAAAGTACATCCTTCTAAAGCTGATAGGAAGAGATTTATCATACCTGAAACAGATACAGTAGATCTGCGATGAAGATAAAGAAGACAATGATCAAGATGATTGGTAAGATCATGATTAAATTACTTTAGACAAAAAGCAAAAAGAAAGTATGAGAACACCACTGTGACTGTTAACTTAGGATGTCAGAGTGTTACAGAAATTTATATGAATGTGGTGTTAATGTGCAAACACCATATGTATCTGGGTTTTATAGAGCTACAATGTCAGAAGATCATAAAAAATGGATAAGCACATGATTAATCATCGAAAAAGTGATAATTGGGTGTTGCATTTTTATGGTAAAAGAATTTCCGGAAATGAGTCTCAAGTCTTGATTTTAAAAAATGCAGAAAGAGGTCAAACTAGCCATTTTAAAACTGGGCGATGGAAAAGCTAATAGTATTTACAGTGGAATAGTTGAAGTGCTAGATAAATTTCAACTATGGAGTAGTATTAAAGTTATAATATCTGATACTACAAGTGTTAATACTAGAAGTAAAAATGGAGTTTTGAGCCAAATTTAAAGAGAATTTAAAACAAATCTTGAACCATTTCCATTTATTTATGGTCAGCATCATGTGCTAGACACAATTTTGAAGCATACGACGAATGAAATTTTAGACGAAGGAAAAAGATCATCGCCAGAAATATTTTACAAATTTATTGAAAACCTGCAAAAAAACGATGAAAATTTAAAATCAAGCTTTAAGCAAGGTAAAAAAATTGTAAAGTGAAGACTAATAAATGGAGAGATGATATGGACTTTTTGTTTGACTGGGTACAAAGTTACCGATACATGAAGGTGAATGACAGCTGTCCAAGACTTTCAAGAATTAACTGATACGCTGCCATTTAACAACTTTTGTCAAAGAACGATGTAATCCAAACTTAAAGAAGACTAATTTGAAATAACGTTTCCAAGATAAAGACTGTAGACACAGATGAGTTGGTAGCATTTTGAGAATGAGTTTTGAAAAGTTGGATAGTCACTCCTTCACTCTGCGAGAACGATCTGAGTCAATTTAAATTGTTTTAATTGTAATAATTTCATTGATCAAAATTTACTCATTCTGACATTTTCCTGTGCGCATTTTAAGCGGTAAAACGACAGACAACCCAATATCATATTATAATTATAGACAATAGCATGAATAATATCACTGAGAATTCTTACTCTGTCGGATCTTATTTTCAAGTAAAAGTAGTTTTTCTTGTATGATATTCGCAGAACTTTTGGCCATGCAAACCGACCTATCCGAGACCTTTCTCTATAGATCAGAACTCCCTGGTAGCACACACCGATAGAAATCTCAACATCGTCGTTGTCCCGAGCCGGATGAAGATCAACACCATATTGTTCCAATCTCTTTGCCGTCTCGAGATATTTTATATCAGCCCTATCAGGCGGCATACCAATGTGTTTCTTGTGAAGTTCATTTATCTTCTCTAAGAGTTGGTCACTCTGATTACGAACGAATTCGAATTCTCGCAGATAGTCTATGCCTTCTCCATGTTCCAATTCATCAAAATCGCCTAGTTCTGACTGAACCATAAATGATCCAAGTAAAGCCTGAGTTATCCATGAGCAAGGCAATTTGCCGGTAAAAACATCTTGTCTGACTTGCAAACAAAGTAAATAACGAGTAACATCTTGCTGGAGTAATACTGGTTCTGGAGGATAAAACTTCACTTGGAAATTGAAAATCCAATCGTCATCGCCTGAAGTAGATTTTGGATTAACATTAATAAAGATAATAATAATAATAATAATAATAATAATTACTTGCTAATTGTTTGGATATTCTCTTCTCCATATCGAGCCAAAACTAGACATAAAAGGTATTGAAAATTAGTTTTGAGGCATATTCAACAAACCCATGTTTGCATCTTCTTGTTGTTATAAGTCAGTCCAAAAAAATCTCGTTCTTCTAGGTCCAAATATTCACACAATTTCTCGAACAATTCCTTCCCAGTCATTTTTGCGGTGACGTCATATTCTGATTCGAGTTGATCGAGGAAGATCACCTTCGCCTTACTAAATGCGAGATCTCGAGCTGATTTGGAAAATGGTTTTTCTAAATATACAGATCTTTAATAAGTACGGAGTATGCAGTGAAAACATCTTATTCAAGAAGGATTCGTAAATACTATTCTTAACGAATATATTCGTCTATGGAGTACTTCAACAGGAGCCCTAGCCAAATACCAGAATGAATAATAATTCAATTAACTCTCAAACAGCACTCATAAATCAATAATAATTCAATAAAACTATAATAACATCAATGAAAGTGGATACTGAGAACCGTTCGAATGTCTCATCGAACATAAAAAAATATACCGAGCAATAAGAGCACTTGACCTTTGGACTGAACCACCAAGCGTCGTTCTACTGATGTATCTTAGTTCCAAGTGAATTCACATATGAGACTATTAATATCTAGCATTTTGCGAAATTACTTCACTGTAACATGACATCGTATACTTTACGCATTGCATATTATGCTCATTGCTGGATACACTATCCCATTACGGAATACTCCACCGGAAAGATGTAGGAATAGTCATGACTTCTGGCATGTCGCCTCCTATTTATTTTATCGATTCACGAATCAGGTTAATCAAAATAAGTCTATCCAAATTTTCTTGTTCGGAAAGAATTCCGACTTATCTAAATTTTGACCATACTGATCGATGAAAAAATGCGACTGAATCGTCGGCAACAGTCAGCGATTTCTTTCCACAATTTGCGAATTTCGACGCATAAAATCGATGTTCGCCAATAGCGATCAAACGACTGTTGTCGCTGCCAGCATTGTCACTCATTGTTCGATCATCGAATTCACAATCCAAATTCAGAGCGATTAAAAATATAGTTTTGAAATTTCAAAAAATGTGCTTGCAACTGTATCTATAGTAAGTCAGAAAAAAAAACAAAATTCATATAAATCACTCTGCGATAAATCAAAATCAATTTTTTCATTCTATACAGCATTATACATTACATAAGCATATAGTTTTCAAATGTCAACATGAATCGCTGAATGGAATTTTTCTTGACAACTGAGTGTTGTGATAGCCACCTGAACTTCTTGTTATAAATAAATGTATATGATTTTAATATAAAGGTATATTTATAAATATTAACTTTTTTGTTACTACACAAACATGAATATTACCCATTTTAGAGAATCAATGCACTTTATGAAATGTATTGTTTACTGTATCGGTGATTTAAATATTGCGTAAATCCTGACAAATAAATAACATTATATAAACATATAGTCCATATAAATAGGAATAATACTACCCGACATCAGTTTTTCTGAGTTGCAATTATGATATTATGAGAAGACACGTCAGAAGCTTTAACAAGGTCTATGCATGTCATAATCTCTCACATCTAGTTTTCAAGATACTTAGAAATATTGAAATTCCTATGCGCTAAGTACATGCATTTAACTTATTCAATTTAATATAAATTAATATAAATTATAATTTAAGTTTCAATTAATTTATAAAGCACTTGCTTATCATAACAATAAATTAAAAAACCGGTTTTCTAAAAACCTAGACCTGTTAGAGGAAAATAGGACAGCAAGCGTCATCAGTGCAAAAAACTGTATCAGGAAAATACTTTATATCCCAGAAAACAATTTGAGATTGCTGACATGCTTGAATTAAGTAACCGTAGTCGGTATTGAATAAAATTCAAAGTATCGTAATCTCAAAGAAAGCTCTCTCTATATCTCAACTACCCTCGTAGAAGTCCAATGGATTATGTTCGAAAGTAAGACAGAACCCTGTTTTTTGTTCTAGAACCATGTATGGGGAATTCGATTAACTTTTACGTTTTTTAATTATTCAGGGAATATATACAAAACTATATTAACTTTACATAGTAAATGAAACAGTTTTCAAGGGGAATAATAATAAATAAGCTTGTCTGAGAATATCTTGTTATCCCTCCCAAAGGTCAAAGCAATCTTTGCTTACACATATTTTTACGGCAGTATGTTATTAAGTGATACATATTTTTTCTTATTGAAAACTGCTTCTATCTTCGCTTGAAAAATGTCTCTAGAAATAAAACAATAGAGCTGAATACTGCGTCCAAGATGAATAATTAATTTATAAGTATGACATATAAACATAAAATTGTGTTTTTAGTCGGTTTTATTGTAGCTGAATAATATTGTATGATCACAAATGACGGATCGTATTCAGATTAACTCAACAACAATGAAACCACTGACATGGACTTAGGCCTGATTATAATTCGCTGGACTTGCACAAGATTGATCAGAAGAACATCATAAAATTAAATGCAATATTAGCAAAAGTTGTATAACTTTCTACGTCTGCATTCCGGTAACGAATCTACCTCAAAAACTGTTTGAAAGTATCACAATGATCAGTCTGCTCAAGATCTGTCATTGGCAAAGTGACATCTTGAGTCAAAAACCGGTGCACACAAACATTGATTTATCTGACAGATGTTTATTTATAACAAACCTTTAAAAAATCCGACTTATCTACGATAACTAAATTCTGACTTTTCCTTTACCAGATGTGCGAAAATGTACATTTGAGTACTAATTTTGTAGGGCAATTTTTTGAACTCTTCCTTGTCTGACTGGAACGATGATTGGAACGATGCGTATAATGTCCGAAAATGGTAATTATTTTGTAAAAATAAACTTCTACCAATGTCGTTAAAGTAGCAAAGGATGTAAAACATAAGATTGGTTTTCAAGACATTTTTCTTTAATTTTTATCATAATTTATTTTGATAAGTTTAGGCATTCTTTGATTTTTATGTTTCGTCAAAATAACCCAAGAAACTTGTCTAAATTTTAGGTATTTCAAAAACTTTATTAAATCATTTTAAACTCTTTTAAAATGAAAATCATTAAATTAAGTAGCAGATTTTATGACTAAAACAATCTAATATGATACAAAAGAAATATAATAATAACGTCAAATAATTAGTTTTAATAATTTCAATTTTAAATGAAATTAATAAATATATTTTCTGTGAGTCGCGTTTATACCATTGTCGTTATTTGACATTTCAGAAAATATATTTAACACAAATTATCCTTGTAAAATTAATAAAATTTTATCATAACATTATATGTATATATATAATTACCCCATATATACATATATACATATAAATACAATTATTTCTTTAAAATATTATAAATTTTAACTCCTTTATTATTTATTTTAAAACTTCAATTAACCATTTTCCTATTAAAATATAATGATTTGTAAACGTTTTTTTGTTTAATACACCGTATTTTCCGGTAGATAACGCGCACCGTTATCTAAAAAATGTTAAATTTTGTCAAAATATGAACTGTGAATCATGTACTGGTGGTAACGATGTATACCTCGTAGGTATACCACCTGCCTGATATGCGCGTTACACAATAGGTGCGCGTTATCTACCGGAAAATACGGTAATTATTTAATTTTTTGTTGGTTTTTTAAAAAAATCATTTTTAACTTTTTTTTACTTTTAAGATCTATGTATTTATTTATTTTAATCTTCAGTTAAAGAGAATCTGTAAATTATTTTGTGAATTTCAATTTTAAACTAACTTCTCATATTTTCAATATCAATTCATTTATTTACTTAGATGTAACGAGTTTATACATTTTTATATTATATATTGAGAATAAAAAGTAGTTCGGTCTTTGTCCAAAAATGGTTATGGTTGTTATGAAGGTTTCACAGTGACAGATGATTTCAGTGGCTTCACATAAAATATTTTATAATATAATTATTATTATATAAATAATAAATTGATTTAAGTTAATAGAAAATTCCTCTGTTTTTATACTGCGTCTCATTTCAATGTTTTGTGAGCAGCCGGAGATTTTAGTTTTCTGTCTTATTTGAAATAAAAGTGCAGCTGAAGATGAATAAATGTATGTAGAAGTTTAAGAGGACAATGCTCCAAATGATAAATTATATAGAAAATGGTTTTGACGTTTCAAAACAATTGTAATTCTGGGAAGTGATTCACAAGTAAGGCAATGAGGTGTCTGCTGAATTGAAGCAGAGAGACGTTAAAAGTTGATATTAAAAGGAGCTGATTTAATGACAGCAAAGAAATGACAATTGTGACTGGGGATGAGAAATGGATATTCTAAGATAATTTCTAGGTGAAAAATTATTACACTAAACATGATCAATCGTTTCCATTGAACTCAACCTCAAAACCAAATTGACGATTCCATTTTTAGTTGGTATAAGCTGCAAATAATTCGTATAATTGAAGCAAGGTATATTTTTTCCGCATCAAATATATTCACCAAATTTTGTTCCTTCTGATTACTGAATGTTCTGACTAACGGAAAAGCATGCTTCGGCTGGCATCCAGTTCACTTCATATAACTTGGATTGAATGCTGCCGATTGCGTAATTATTGCTTTCATTATGGACAGTGACCTGAAGATGACGGTTGATCCTTCGAAATGTTTTGTCATTAAATATACTTTGGAATGGATGAGTCTAATTTTCAATACAAAATAGGAATTGTTAATGATATTAATGATAACTAAATATTGTAACTATCTGTATTATTAAGAAACCAGACATAGGAAGCGATCATGATCTTGTCATGACAACCTTCAAACTAAAGCTCTCCACAAACACCAGAACAAAACATCAAAGAGCGCTTTTCGACCTTGAGAAACTGAAGGATATTAGAATTAGGAACAAATTTCAGAGTGAGCTGTCATCAAAATTCGCTCCCTTGCTGCTACTAGAAGACCAACAGCCACAAAAGCTCTGTAACAAGTTCACAAACATTATCACAGATACTGCCGAAAGGATTCTGGGAAAAAGACGAAAGACGAAGAAACCCTGGATCAATGGAGAGGTATTGGAATACTGTGATAGACGACTTCAACTGAAAAACAAGAGAAATAATGGCGAAGAGCACATGCAAGATTACAGGAAGGTGAACAAGGAAGTTCGGAGACTACTGAGGAAAGCCAAAGAGGATTGGGCAGAAGAACAAGCAAAATTGATAGAAAGTAGTTTTGAAATAAACAATTCTAGAGAAGCATTCAAGACAATTAAGAAACTAACCGAGCCGGGAAGAAAACAAATAAATGTAATTTTAGTTCAAGATGGAAACGTACTTACAAAAAGTACAGAGATTGCTCAAAGGTGGAAAGATTACT
>MQRK01147752.1:0-11726 GCA_001938485.1 Girardia tigrina | reverse complement strand
AGAAATCAATTTTAAAAAATACTCTGAGTTTTAATTTTTTTACTGAATCATTTTTTTCATTAAATCATTTCCTCAAAACTTTTTTAAAAATAACAAAATTTAAAATTAATTTTTCAAATTATAAAACGAAATTTTAAAAAAAAATTTGAATTTCTCATTTTAATTTGATAGTGCGAAAATTCAAAATCGAATAATTTATCAATTTTTACAAAAAAAGTAATTAATTTTTAATTTATCAATCATTTTTTTTCTTTTGTTCATTAACATTCATCAAAAATTCTTTCGGTGTTTTAATGCATCAATTTAATATTTTCATAAATAATCAATTTTCAAACATAAGGAAAACTTTACTTTAGTAAAAAATCGGAGTGCATTTCCTAAAACATATCATTTTTATATTGTGAGTTTTTTTCTGAATTTCACAAATGAAAATTAGTTCGTTTTTCTTTCAGTTTTTGTGATTTAAAATTTTTTTCTCTATCATAAATGAACGATAACGAAAATGAGAGAAGTGACCAGAGACGAGAGAGAAAGAAGAAGAAGCATAGGAGACCGCGCGAGGACGATTACAACGAGGAGGAGGTGCAGAACGACTACGGTCGATCGAATGTGGCCGAGGACGAGAATGACGACGTGGCCGAGGCGCAACCGCGGAGGAAGCATCGCTCGAAGCAGAAGAAGAGGACTGAGGAATACGAGGAGGACGAGGGGAATGACCCGGGCTACAACAACAGGGTCAACAATGGCCGCTACAACGAGCCCGAGCAGGCGCTGTCCCCCGAGCCGGAGTACGGTGTAGTGAGCGGCAACAGAGGATACCGGGGACACAGGGCCGACCAGCGCAAGAAGTCGTACCCGGACGATGTGTCCGACAGCCAGTATTTGAATATAAACACACGGACTCCGAACTACGGGAACGGGAACAACCAGAACTACAACCAGGAGGAGAATTATGACGACGAGGACGAGCAGTCTCTGCAGCTGGACGAAGAGTTGGACTACCAGCACGACAATGAGTCGGTTTTAACCGACGGAAACAACGAGAACCAACCAGAGAACAATGACGATCAGACTAAACCGAAAAAGAAAGGCGGATTCATGAAAATATTTTCATCATTCAAGAAGAAAAACAAAGTCAAAAAAGCGGACGGTAAAGCGAATGGGAGCCAGTGGCAATCGACTCCGGAGATCTTCAATCCGGCCTACGACAGTCAGCCGGGCACTCTCGAGAAATCGTCGAGTAATTATTGCAATTGATTTTGAATCATTAATAATTAATCGAAAATAATATATACTTCTAATGTAATATTGATAAAATGTTTTCGATATTAATTTTTATTTCAATCGAACTAAACGAGAAGATTAAAGCAAAAATATATTACTATATGAAAAGAAAATTAAATTTTATATTTCTGAATGGAAAGAATCAAAGGAAGAGGTTAAAATAATACTTCTTTTGACCTTAGCCTTTGGACCGTGGGTGCTCCCAATTATAAACAAGCCTTCGCCACATCTCTCTATTTGTAGCTTCCTTTCTCAGACATTCCATACTAACTTCACTCCATTCTTTTAAATCGTCCATCCATTGCCTCTTTGGTCTTCCTCTTGTTCTTTCTCCTTCCACTCTTCCCTCAATCATAACCTTTGCTAATGCTTGTTTTCTTATTTGATGACAGTAGAATTTCAGCTTCCTTCTCTTGATGGTCTCTTCTATTGATTCCGGTCTTTTACCCAGTATTTCTGTTACTCTCCTCCAAACAAAATCATTTGTCTTCTTTTCTTTCCACGTGATCTTCAGCATTCTCCTGTAGGACTTCATTTCAAACGCTTTAAGCCTATCCATACTCTTCTGATTTATTGTCCAACTCTCGCATCCATAGATGAGTGTTGTCCAGACAATAGCCTTAGTGATCTTCAATCTGATCTTGAGATGGATTTCTTTGAGGTTAAAAACTGTGCTAAGGTTAATCATTGCGCTTGTTGATATACCAATCGGACTCCTGATTTCTTCTTCGCTTACCCCATTCTCTGTGATAGTAGAGCTTAAGTATTTGAAACTTTTAACTTGTTCCAGCTTCTCCCCTTCAATTAAAATCTCCAGTTTAACCTCGTTTTTATGATTTCCTACAACCATTACTTTGCTTTTTTGTCTGTTGATTTCCATTCCGAAATTGTTTGACTCTTTGTGTAACGTATTCGTGAGTTCCTGAATCTCTGCCTCATCTTTGCCGATTAGGTCTCTGTCATCAACAAATCGTAGGTTGGTTATTCTTGTTCAACCGCAGCTTATTCCAACATCGTCTAGATAGTATTGCTTCCATAACAATTCTCTCAAGAAAAAGGTTGAATATTGTTGGTGAAAGAATTCAATCTTGTCTTACTCCTACTGATGATTTAAATCAGTCGCTAAATTGCTCACTTGTCAACAATTTTGTTTTGCATCTTCGTAAAGGCTCTTAATAATATTCGTGATATGTTTTCTTATGTTGTGTTTATTCATTGTATGCCATAGTGCTTCGTGCCACACCCTGTCAAAAGCTTTTTTGAAATCTATAAAGTTATGACAAATTATTCGTTTGTGGTCTCAGGTTTTCTCACAAATTAGTATTAAGTTGGTTATCTGCTCCATAGTGCTGCGATCTCTTCTGAAGCCTGTCTGCATCTCGCTAAGAACTTGCTCCACTTTCGGTGTGATTCTTCTTTGTAACACTTTCAACATAACCTTTGATGCGTAACATAACTTTTACTATTTGCTTTCTTCGGTATTGGTATGAGGATAGATTCAGTCTATTGTGACGGCCAAACTCCACTTTTTAAAATTTTGTTGCATATTGCATGGAGAATGGTCACTGTATTTTCGCATCCATTCTGAATTAGTTCCGCGCTGATGTTGTCCATGCCAGGGCTTTTATTCCTCTTCAAACCTTTTATGGCAGCCTCTACTTCTGATCTTAAAATTTCGCATTCATGATCTTCGCCATCTCCATTTGCTTCAAAATTTTCAGAGATAACGCTTTTGTCGACATCTGCTTTAAAGTTGTATAATTCGCTATAGTAATCTTTCCACCTTTGAGCAATCTCTGTACTTTTTGTAAGTACGTTTCCATCTTGAACTAAAATTACATTTATTTGTTTTCTTCCCGGCTCGGTTAGTTTCTTAATTGTCTTGAATGCTTCTCTAGAATTGTTTATTTCAAAACTACTTTCTATCAATTTTGCTTGTTCTTCTGCCCAATCCTCTTTGGCTTTCCTCAGTAGTCTCCGAACTTCCTTGTTCACCTTCCTGTAATCTTGCATGTGCTCTTCGCCATTATTTCTCTTGTTTTTCAGTTGAAGTCGTCTATCACAGTATTCCAATACCTCTCCATTGATCCAGGGTTTCTTCGTCTTTCGTCTTTTTCCCAGAATCCTTTCGGCAGTATCTGTGATAATGTTTGTGAACTTGTTACAGAGCTTTTGTGGCTGTTGGTCTTCTAGTAGCAGCAAGGGAGCGAATTTTGATGACAGCTCACTCTGAAATTTGTTCCTAATTCTAATATCCTTCAGTTTCTCAAGGTCGAAAAGCGCTCTTTGATGTTTTGTTCTGGTGTTTGTGGAGAGCTTTAGTTTGAAGGTTGTCATGACAAGATCATGATCGCTTCCTATGTCTGGTTTCTTAATAATACAGATAGTTACAATATTTAGTTATCATTAATATCATTAACAATTCCTATTTTGTATTGAAAATTAGACTCATCCATTCCAAAGTATATTTAATGACAAAACATTTCGAAGGATCAACCGTCATCTTCAGGTCACTGTCCATAATGAAAGCAATAATTACGCAATCGGCAGCATTCAATCCAAGTTATATGAAGTGAACTGGATGCCAGCCGAAGCATGCTTTTCCGTTAGTCAGAACATTCAGTAATCAGAAGGAACAAAATTTGGTGAATATATTTGATGCGGAAAAAATATACCTTGCTTCAATTATACGAATTATTTGCAGCTTATACCAACTAAAAATGGAATCGTCAATTTGGTTTTGAGGTTGAGTTCAATGGAAACGATTGATCATGTTTAGTGTAATAATTTTTCACCTAGAAATTATCTTAGAATATCCATTTCTCATCCCCAGTCACAATTGTCATTTCTTTGCTGTCATTAAATCAGCTCCTTTTAATATCAACTTTTAACGTCTCTCTGCTTCAATTCAGCAGACACCTCATTGCCTTACTTGTGAATCACTTCCCAGAATTACAATTGTTTTGAAACGTCAAAACCATTTTCTATATAATTTATCATTTGGAGCATTGTCCTCTTAAACTTCTACATACATTTATTCATCTTCAGCTGCACTTTTATTTCAAATAAGACAGAAAACTAAAATCTCCGGCTGCTCACAAAACATTGAAATGAGACGCAGTATAAAAACAGAGGAATTTTCTATTAACTTAAATCAATTTATTATTTATATAATAATAATTATATTATAAAATATTTTATGTGAAGCCACTGAAATCATCTGTCACTGTGAAACCTTCATAACAACCATAACCATTTTTGGACAAAGACCGAACTACTTTTTATTCTCAATATATAATATAAAAATGTATAAACTCGTTACATCTAAGTAAATAAATGAATTGATATTGAAAATATGAGAAGTTAGTTTAAAATTGAAATTCACAAAATAATTTACAGATTCTCTTTAACTGAAGATTAAAATAAATAAATACATAGATCTTAAAAGTAAAAAAAAGTTAAAAATGATTTTTTTAAAAAACCAACAAAAAATTAAATAATTACCGTATTTTCCGGTAGATAACGCGCACCTATTGTGTAACGCGCATATCAGGCAGGTGGTATACCTACGAGGTATACATCGTTACCACCAGTACATGATTCACAGTTCATATTTTGACAAAATTTAACATTTTTTAGATAACGGTGCGCGTTATCTACCGGAAAATACGGTGTATTAAACAAAAAAACGTTTACAAATCATTATATTTTAATAGGAAAATGGTTAATTGAAGTTTTAAAATAAATAATAAAGGAGTTAAAATTTATAATATTTTAAAGAAATAATTGTATTTATATGTATATATGTATATATGGGGTAATTATATATATACATATAATGTTATGATAAAATTTTATTAATTTTACAAGGATAATTTGTGTTAAATATATTTTCTGAAATGTCAAATAACGACAATGGTATAAACGCGACTCACAGAAAATATATTTATTAATTTCATTTAAAATTGAAATTATTAAAACTAATTATTTGACGTTATTATTATATTTCTTTTGTATCATATTAGATTGTTTTAGTCATAAAATCTGCTACTTAATTTAATGATTTTCATTTTAAAAGAGTTTAAAATGATTTAATAAAGTTTTTGAAATACCTAAAATTTAGACAAGTTTCTTGGGTTATTTTGACGAAACATAAAAATCAAAGAATGCCTAAACTTATCAAAATAAATTATGATAAAAATTAAAGAAAAATGTCTTGAAAACCAATCTTATGTTTTACATCCTTTGCTACTTTAACGACATTGGTAGAAGTTTATTTTTACAAAATAATTACCATTTTCGGACATTATACGCATCGTTCCAATCATCGTTCCAGTCAGACAAGGAAGAGTTCAAAAAATTGCCCTACAAAATTAGTACTCAAATGTACATTTTCGCACATCTGGTAAAGGAAAAGTCAGAATTTAGTTATCGTAGATAAGTCGGATTTTTTAAAGGTTTGTTATAAATAAACATCTGTCAGATAAATCAATGTTTGTGTGCACCGGTTTTTGACTCAAGATGTCACTTTGCCAATGACAGATCTTGAGCAGACTGATCATTGTGATACTTTCAAACAGTTTTTGAGGTAGATTCGTTACCGGAATGCAGACGTAGAAAGTTATACAACTTTTGCTAATATTGCATTTAATTTTATGATGTTCTTCTGATCAATCTTGTGCAAGTCCAGCGAATTATAATCAGGCCTAAGTCCATGTCAGTGGTTTCATTGTTGTTGAGTTAATCTGAATACGATCCGTCATTTGTGATCATACAATATTATTCAGCTACAATAAAACCGACTAAAAACACAATTTTATGTTTATATGTCATACTTATAAATTAATTATTCATCTTGGACGCAGTATTCAGCTCTATTGTTTTATTTCTAGAGACATTTTTCAAGCGAAGATAGAAGCAGTTTTCAATAAGAAAAAATATGTATCACTTAATAACATACTGCCGTAAAAATATGTGTAAGCAAAGATTGCTTTGACCTTTGGGAGGGATAACAAGATATTCTCAGACAAGCTTATTTATTATTATTCCCCTTGAAAACTGTTTCATTTACTATGTAAAGTTAATATAGTTTTGTATATATTCCCTGAATAATTAAAAAACGTAAAAGTTAATCGAATTCCCCATACATGGTTCTAGAACAAAAAACAGGGTTCTGTCTTACTTTCGAACATAATCCATTGGACTTCTACGAGGGTAGTTGAGATATAGAGAGAGCTTTCTTTGAGATTACGATACTTTGAATTTTATTCAATACCGACTACGGTTACTTAATTCAAGCATGTCAGCAATCTCAAATTGTTTTCTGGGATATAAAGTATTTTCCTGATACAGTTTTTTGCACTGATGACGCTTGCTGTCCTATTTTCCTCTAACAGGTCTAGGTTTTTAGAAAACCGGTTTTTTAATTTATTGTTATGATAAGCAAGTGCTTTATAAATTAATTGAAACTTAAATTATAATTTATATTAATTTATATTAAATTGAATAAGTTAAATGCATGTACTTAGCGCATAGGAATTTCAATATTTCTAAGTATCTTGAAAACTAGATGTGAGAGATTATGACATGCATAGACCTTGTTAAAGCTTCTGACGTGTCTTCTCATAATATCATAATTGCAACTCAGAAAAACTGATGTCGGGTAGTATTATTCCTATTTATATGGACTATATGTTTATATAATGTTATTTATTTGTCAGGATTTACGCAATATTTAAATCACCGATACAGTAAACAATACATTTCATAAAGTGCATTGATTCTCTAAAATGGGTAATATTCATGTTTGTGTAGTAACAAAAAAGTTAATATTTATAAATATACCTTTATATTAAAATCATATACATTTATTTATAACAAGAAGTTCAGGTGGCTATCACAACACTCAGTTGTCAAGAAAAATTCCATTCAGCGATTCATGTTGACATTTGAAAACTATATGCTTATGTAATGTATAATGCTGTATAGAATGAAAAAATTGATTTTGATTTATCGCAGAGTGATTTATATGAATTTTGTTTTTTTTTCTGACTTACTATAGATACAGTTGCAAGCACATTTTTTGAAATTTCAAAACTATATTTTTAATCGCTCTGAATTTGGATTGTGAATTCGATGATCGAACAATGAGTGACAATGCTGGCAGCGACAACAGTCGTTTGATCGCTATTGGCGAACATCGATTTTATGCGTCGAAATTCGCAAATTGTGGAAAGAAATCGCTGACTGTTGCCGACGATTCAGTCGCATTTTTTCATCGATCAGTATGGTCAAAATTTAGATAAGTCGGAATTCTTTCCGAACAAGAAAATTTGGATAGACTTATTTTGATTAACCTGATTCGTGAATCGATAAAATAAATAGGAGGCGACATGCCAGAAGTCATGACTATTCCTACATCTTTCCGGTGGAGTATTCCGTAATGGGATAGTGTATCCAGCAATGAGCATAATATGCAATGCGTAAAGTATACGATGTCATGTTACAGTGAAGTAATTTCGCAAAATGCTAGATATTAATAGTCTCATATGTGAATTCACTTGGAACTAAGATACATCAGTAGAACGACGCTTGGTGGTTCAGTCCAAAGGTCAAGTGCTCTTATTGCTCGGTATATTTTTTTATGTTCGATGAGACATTCGAACGGTTCTCAGTATCCACTTTCATTGATGTTATTATAGTTTTATTGAATTATTATTGATTTATGAGTGCTGTTTGAGAGTTAATTGAATTATTATTCATTCTGGTATTTGGCTAGGGCTCCTGTTGAAGTACTCCATAGACGAATATATTCGTTAAGAATAGTATTTACGAATCCTTCTTGAATAAGATGTTTTCACTGCATACTCCGTACTTATTAAAGATCTGTATATTTAGAAAAACCATTTTCCAAATCAGCTCGAGATCTCGCATTTAGTAAGGCGAAGGTGATCTTCCTCGATCAACTCGAATCAGAATATGACGTCACCGCAAAAATGACTGGGAAGGAATTGTTCGAGAAATTGTGTGAATATTTGGACCTAGAAGAACGAGATTTTTTTGGACTGACTTATAACAACAAGAAGATGCAAACATGGGTTTGTTGAATATGCCTCAAAACTAATTTTCAATACCTTTTATGTCTAGTTTTGGCTCGATATGGAGAAGAGAATATCCAAACAATTAGCAAGTAATTATTATTATTATTATTATTATTATTATCTTTATTAATGTTAATCCAAAATCTACTTCAGGCGATGACGATTGGATTTTCAATTTCCAAGTGAAGTTTTATCCTCCAGAACCAGTATTACTCCAGCAAGATGTTACTCGTTATTTACTTTGTTTGCAAGTCAGACAAGATGTTTTTACCGGCAAATTGCCTTGCTCATGGATAACTCAGGCTTTACTTGGATCATTTATGGTTCAGTCAGAACTAGGCGATTTTGATGAATTGGAACATGGAGAAGGCATAGACTATCTGCGAGAATTCGAATTCGTTCGTAATCAGAGTGACCAACTCTTAGAGAAGATAAATGAACTTCACAAGAAACACATTGGTATGCCGCCTGATAGGGCTGATATAAAATATCTCGAGACGGCAAAGAGATTGGAACAATATGGTGTTGATCTTCATCCGGCTCGGGACAACGACGATGTTGAGATTTCTATCGGTGTGTGCTACCAGGGAGTTCTGATCTATAGAGAAAGGTCTCGGATAGGTCGGTTTGCATGGCCAAAAGTTCTGCGAATATCATACAAGAAAAACTACTTTTACTTGAAAATAAGATCCGACAGAGTAAGAATTCTCAGTGATATTATTCATGCTATTGTCTATAATTATAATATGATATTGGGTTGTCTGTCGTTTTACCGCTTAAAATGCGCACAGGAAAATGTCAGAATGAGTAAATTTTGATCAATGAAATTATTACAATTAAAACAATTTAAATTGACTCAGATCGTTCTCGCAGAGTGAAGGAGTGACTATCCAACTTTTCAAAACTCATTCTCAAAATGCTACCAACTCATCTGTGTCTACAGTCTTTATCTTGGAAACGTTATTTCAAATTAGTCTTCTTTAAGTTTGGATTACATCGTTCTTTGACAAAAGTTGTTAAATGGCAGCGTATCAGTTAATTCTTGAAAGTCTTGGACAGCTGTCATTCACCTTCATGTATCGGTAACTTTGTACCCAGTCAAACAAAAAGTCCATATCATCTCTCCATTTATTAGTCTTCACTTTACAATTTTTTTACCTTGCTTAAAGCTTGATTTTAAATTTTCATCGTTTTTTTGCAGGTTTTCAATAAATTTGTAAAATATTTCTGGCGATGATCTTTTTCCTTCGTCTAAAATTTCATTCGTCGTATGCTTCAAAATTGTGTCTAGCACATGATGCTGACCATAAATAAATGGAAATGGTTCAAGATTTGTTTTAAATTCTCTTTAAATTTGGCTCAAAACTCCATTTTTACTTCTAGTATTAACACTTGTAGTATCAGATATTATAACTTTAATACTACTCCATAGTTGAAATTTATCTAGCACTTCAACTATTCCACTGTAAATACTATTAGCTTTTCCATCGCCCAGTTTTAAAATGGCTAGTTTGACCTCTTTCTGCATTTTTTAAAATCAAGACTTGAGACTCATTTCCGGAAATTCTTTTACCATAAAAATGCAACACCCAATTATCACTTTTTCGATGATTAATCATGTGCTTATCCATTTTTTATGATCTTCTGACATTGTAGCTCTATAAAACCCAGATACATATGGTGTTTGCACATTAACACCACATTCATATAAATTTCTGTAACACTCTGACATCCTAAGTTAACAGTCACAGTGGTGTTCTCATACTTTCTTTTTGCTTTTTGTCTAAAGTAATTTAATCATGATCTTACCAATCATCTTGATCATTGTCTTCTTTATCTTCATCGCAGATCTACTGTATCTGTTTCAGGTATGATAAATCTCTTCCTATCAGCTTTAGAAGGATGTACTTTAACAGTTCTTGGTGTGCAATAATCAGCTTAACCATCAGTTTTCACCTGTAAGAAATAAAATTCCTGATCTTCATTGCTAAGCCAGTTACCATTCACTTTGGTTATGTCAGATAAATAATCCCACTTTTCTTCAAAGCATTGTTTGGCTTTTTGATCAGAATGATATTTCTTAAGAAGAATTTTCGTTGTGTTCGCGAATATACATAAAAGAAAAGTAAAGAAAAATGTTCCAGAATCAAACTATTCAAGACATTTTATTGTACGAAACAAATTAAAAGTAAAATAATGAAGAAATGTAGAAATAAAATCTAGCTCTATACCTAAAGTAATTTTTTATGAGTTTGTTTGTGGTTTCGACGAGGAGGTTGCTCTATCTTCGTGCATTTCAATATTAAACTAGTTCTAGCTGTAAATATGTTACATAAAAAGAGAATATTGAATTGTAAACGGTGCTGTCAGTGGAATTAATATTATATTTGCACAAAGTGACACATTTGTTGTGGAATAACTAATTGAGTCGTGTGGAAAGAGAACGTTTACGAGAGAGCTAAAGGAATACCCGAGTGACACACTGACACCCGTACAAAATTGGTATTGGGAAATATTTTCACCACTGATTGGTTGATTGTTGTCGTCTGACTGCCAACGTTGCCCCTTTGATCAGGACTTTGGTTTCTGTGAACCTTACACATCACAATACTCATTTCTCACCTATATCACAAAATTATCAGCTCTCCTTCGCTAAGATTCTTATTTATTTTTTTTCAATTTCTGGAATAATTTATATTGATGTCCTACTTCCTTGATCAGAGGTCTCATACCTAACGCTAGTCATTGAGTAACTCACATTATTCTTGAGTAATATATAATGATGGGTAATTCTTTTGTGATTTGAAATTAATTATTTGTATACGGGGAAGATCAAAGAAAAATGTTCCTATCATTTTTCATTCCGGGAAATTCTCGCCCAAACTTGGTAAGTATGATGTTAAGATTAAATTTGTATATGAAGAATGGGCAGAATAGTTTTGTTTTATTACTCTTGAGAAAGTACCAAAACAAGATTCTCCAATAAAACTTTTATGGAATAAGAATACTTTTTTAAGTAATTCATAGAAGAAGTTATTTAAAATTTCATCTCGCAAAATAACTTATTTCGAAAATTCAAATTTAAGAGACGAGAAACTATATGTATATTTTATAAAAAAAGGGCATTTTAAAATTACAAAAATTAAGACATGTTAATTTAAAATTATCATAAGCACAAAAAATATATTTTAAAAACATTATAGATGAATAATACTAAAATCCAATATTTTAAATAAATGTTTAATAGAATAAATAAGACATAAAATAAATATAAACACAATTTGAAATATTTAATTTAAAATAATAACTCATTTTGAAATAAATTAATTTCATTAAAAACAA
>MQRK01147748.1:0-12350 GCA_001938485.1 Girardia tigrina | reverse complement strand
TGGTTGTTTTTATAAAAAATTTTTTTTATTAATAATATTATTTAACTATTTTTAGTTATCATTTAGGAATTTTTTTTTTCAAAATTTTTTTTATCAAATTGTATTGTCATCGGAAGCAATCCTGTATAAAAAAATTCAGCTCAATTGAATGACTGAAAGGGGTCGAAAAATCAATCGCAAGATTTGTTCCAGACAAACAGATAAACAGACAAACAGACAAACAGACAAGAAAGCAAGCTAATAAAAAAACGTGGTAAAATATTAAAAATAATCAAAATTGAAAATTTATGAATTTTGAATCAACCAAGAGGTTATTCAATATAAAGTTGTATGATGAGAATCTTTTTTGAAAATAGTTTTTTACCGCTTATCATTGTTTTTCTAGATTATGATGACGGTAGCAAAGATAGAAAAATAATTTGGCACAGATAAAAACTAAATTGACTCAACAAAAACCAAAGTAAAAAATAAAAACCATAAATAACGACCTGAAAAATTATTTTTATTGAATCTCGAGTTAAGAAAGAGGGTTAAATTTTAATTTAAATTATAGATTTTGATGCTTGAATTTTTTTGAAAAAAAACTGAATCAAAATGCTTTTCTCCGTCCACAATTGACAACAATTTGGTCATGTATGGCTTTTTTACACTCAGCAGATTAAGAAAATTATCATTGAATACTTTTTGATGGGATTTAGATCCGGCTGAATGAGGTCGTTTACATTTATAGCATGCTCTTTCAATTAGATTTTCCGTACTCTCAAGAACTCCGTTACTGACACATTTACAGTCCCATTTTAATTGGCATTTGCAGCACTGATGAAAGCACCGATTGCATCCTATCAGAACTCATGTGTTATCAAAAATTGAGGCTACTCTTCCGCTCTTACACCCCACATCAAGAAAAAAATTTTTGCCAGAATTTTTAAAATGCTTTATTATTATTTTTCTAAAAAAACTTTTTGAGACTATGTATTATCTCATAAAATAATGTTATGACCAGAGTGATGCTTACGGCATTGTTGGAATCAATTGCATATGAACACCGGAAGTCAAGGATTGTGATACAACACATGACACTTTAAATACTTAAACATTTTTTTGAAAACTTTGAAAAATTTTTAAATCATTTTAATTACCTTTACATATTAATTAACTTTATATATATTATTATTTGATATCTTAACTAATAAATTATTAATTATACATTGAGTTTGGTATTTATTTTTCAATGATCAAAAATCTTATTTCCAAAAAATTAATAAAAAAATTATTTAGAAAGAGTACTTTTACAAAGTATTTTGTCTGTGAGAGCTGTTGCGAACACCAAACTTTAGGATAGAGATAGAGTTTACATAACCTTTGCCTCGAGAGTTTACTGTGTTTACTATATCAAACAATATTACTTCCACTTTCCTTACGACTGTGTTCATGGATTCTCTTACAGAGATGACGCGTATTCTCTCGAGTGTATATGGTATTAATTGCATTGAATGTATATTGGTAAATGAAATCCGAACACAATCCTAACTGTGTTGAAGATTTATTAAGATTATGTTAGGATCTCACAGCTTATCACAAATGTAATGCCACATAAAATACTGGTGGATTTTGAAAGTGCAGCATTAAATGCTTTTGAAACTGTTATTTTCATCTTTGGTAAAGTGTTATTAGAAAATTTGGAGAAATTGGAAAAATATATCTATATACAAAACTAAGGATGATGTAAAAGAATATATTTACTGCTTTAGCCTTTGTTCCTCCTGAAAATGTTAAAGACGCATTTGATATTCTAGCAGAAGATCAAATCGGAGAAATTGAAGAATTGAATGAATTTACTTATTATTTTGGAAGAACTTATATAAGAAGAAGAATCCGTTGGGATAATATCATTTTTGCTCAGCCATTAGTTCCAAAAAAACTTGGAATCAATTTTTAGACGGAAGTAGTGGAAAAGCAATAACTATAAATGTAGTTGAAGGCTGGCATTATGCTTTACAATCTTTATTTTCATTCCACCATCCTACTTTATGTAAGTTTTTTGAATGGGTCAAAAAATATATGCACCAACAAAAACCATATCTTTTACAAGGTGCAACTGGTGTGATTCAAAGATATCATATCCTCAAAGGAATTATCGAATGCTTAATACAAGAATTGGTAGAATTGACATGCTAATATTTTTAAAAGTAATTTGTCATTTGTGTTATAAATAAATTTAGTTGATTAAATGTATTTTTTCTTGTTGTTTTCTTTTTCTAATTACTGTTGTACGAAAATCCCCCCAGAGGCGAGCCTTTTTCCTAAGGAAGGAGGAGGACCATATCACCTCGTAAAAAGTAATTTTAATTTTGTTTTATTAAGTATATTCTTTTATTTTGACATTTAACTATGATGCGATTAAATGTGGCGTGATTAAGTGCCTCCGATTAAATTAGACGCAAATAAGTGTCATTACACCATTGGGAATCATATTAGTGTTCTTTCAAAGAAACAATTTTTCTTGGTGAAGTGGAGAATGGAAGAGTGCCCAAATTAAAGAAATTTATATTACTGGAGATATGGATACGTTTGACGTTAGTTGTAATTTCATTATCCGATTTATACTTTACTGTTGGTAATAAATGCCAAATGTTGTTTTTACTTTTCACGATAAAAGAATTGCTCGTTCTACAACATTGACCGTTGTTCCGGGTAAAGTGACACAATGAAAAACTTTTTCTATTTAGGCATTCCATTTTTTGGTAAAATAGTCTTATGGAGTAACTGAGAGATTAACATTTAGGAATTTTTTCTTTTCAAATTTAGTATCACAAAAACTGAACACTTAAACGATCAGTTTAAACAAAAGTTTACAATTATTTCTAATAAGATTCTAATTTCTAAAAAATAAACTTTTGAAATTTTCAGTTTCAATTGTATTATTTTTGATTACAATATTTTAAAGAATTAAAATGTTAATTTCAATTGATTCATTTATGTTTTAGTTTAGATAATAGAAATTATATCAATTTATCCACAAATGAAGTTATAGGTTCTTAAATTTTCTATGTACCAAATCCAAATGTTCAAAATTTTGTATTTATTTTTCTCCTAACTTCCTGATATATCGTTATATGATCTTGTTTATTAGAATAACTCGATTCATTTTTTTATTCCCTGACGAGAAAAAATTGTTATGTTTAACAACAATATGAAATATTTTTTCCTTTGTTTGCAAAAATGAATTTTATTAACGACAAAGAGCTTTTTGTTTCAAAAAGGAAATTTACATTATAAAGAGTTGTAAAAACGAACTAACGAAAAAATTTGTAAACATATAAAAATATAAATTTTTTTAATGGAGTTGATTTTTCTCTTAATTATAAACTTAATTAATCAAACCACTTTTTTCGTATTGATGAAAAAAATTTTTTATTGTTCTCGCATTTTTTGTCACCTTTTTAGAACCGGTCACTGAACTGACAATATCGTTGTGCCAACGACCATCATTTATGGGACGACAGCGCTTGCAGAAACAGCCATTCGTCCGCCGCATTATGACCAAACATTTATTGATAATGGAGCTATAATAGTAATTGTACGAGAGACAAGTATTTAGAGTGCTCGATGTGTCGTTGAGCAAGGTGGACGATTGGGCAGTAGTAAAAGGTGCATTTTATTGATGGAAAACGCCAGAACAGCGCGTTACCGCGCACGAAACGTGGTATGCGTACCACAGTAATAAAAGAAATTAAATAATTGATTCTGTTCATTTTCGTTAAGTACTTAATTGGAAATAAACATGATTAAGCATATAAAAAGCTTATTAAACACACAGTGGGAAACTATAGACTAAAAGATAAATTATTAATCTATAAATTTATAAAAATGAATGTGTATATTTATGTCCCATATAGACTCAGAAACTATAGTACCGATTTCAACCATAATTTGTAAAATTGGTAAATGCATCTATAAATAATTTTGATAAAATTTTAAAAAATGTATTCTTTTTAAATTACTCTATAACTATTATGGAGGCCAGTGTTAAACCAAACAAAACGGCTTAGCTATTCGGTTACCACAGTACCGAACAGGATATGCTGTAGTGTACCGCTTCAAAGATATATAAAAAAAACATTTATCAGAGAACCCATTTCCACCATTGCTCTCGGCGTTCCCTAGCACACCTATTCAGCATTATAATTGTTAGTTGCTAATCG
This sequence comes from Girardia tigrina, assembly GCA_001938485.1. Classification (NCBI taxonomy): domain Eukaryota; kingdom Metazoa; phylum Platyhelminthes; order Tricladida; family Dugesiidae; genus Girardia; species Girardia tigrina. Next base: position 8,145 of record MQRK01147748.1, on the reverse strand, counting down.
CCGCACACAGGCCTCCCACGTATGAAAAAATAAAGACTCAATACTGGATTTTCATTGCTTCAATTCTGCGCTGTGACCACCCTTTTGAAGTATGACTTATCAGGCCGCAACTAAAGCTTTCAGTCAGCCTAGTGATAAAACTTTGGGTCACAAAAGCCTAGCGGCAACCTTTATTGCTGTAAATTACAGAGGCTGGTCTCTTCATATTGGCCATACAAAAATTTACGCTCTCGCAAGGCGTCAGTTATCAGGAAGCTGAGCTCACCCATGAGAGCATCAGTCTTCGGATGAAAGCTTTTGTGCTGGAAGTATAAATCTTAAAATACTTCCACATCAACTCGTTAAATCCTTGAAACACGATTGAAACCTCACCAGCAAACGCTAGAGTTAAAATCAGTTTCTTGTCTTCGTGGAGTGAATCCGTGCACTCTCGATATCACGCGAACAAACTCAAGAAATATTTGAGCATATCGTACACTGGTACTATTTTTTGTGCCTTTATTGTTTTTTTGTAAGCCACAATAAGTTTTTGTGAAAAAAAAGATCCAAGACAGAAAGGACATTTTTTATTTTACTTGACAGTCGCATTCTAAACTTTTGCGAGCACACCATTTTAGTTAAGCAACAATTAATTCTTAAATCACGTTACATCACATCTCAACGTAAAATTACATATTGATAGGAGAGCGTACGCAGCGTATCTGCAGCACCATGTAGTCGAGAGGTGGTGGTGGGGTCGGGGGGGAAAATTTATTAATCCAGCATCAACCGGTAGCATTTCCATTCGCGCGTCGTCGTGTAGAATATTATTGTCCTTGAAGAAGATAGTTTTGACTTGCGGACACCGACTGACACAACTTTCGGTAACGAGTCATCACTAGCGAATATCAGAGAAGCCCCAGACTGTGTCTCGAAAACAGCGCCAAAACTTTTTTAAAAGATTCCAACTGGAGTGGTGGTCAATTGATTGAGCGCCAGCACGTACCTCCACTGTCCCCACATATCATTGGCTCTAATGGCAATCTTATTCTCCGCTTTGTCCTTGATCAACGCATGAAACGAGAATGTGACCAACTCGTACACGAACACCCACAATTTGAGCAAATTGAGAAAGATCAGCGTTTTTAAATTGTTCATAACAAATTAGAAAATTGGTTTCTTTAATGACGACTTAAATCAAGTTCAATTCAAAAAGACCTAGAATTGCGCCAAAATAATTTTATTAATCCGATAAAACAAAAACTCACAACATTTTATGAAAAAAATTATATAATAAATAAATACCTTTTAAATCCGGTCAAATCAGAAGGCCATAGACAAAACAAATGTCATCCATTTCAATTTTAAGTGTTTTTTATTTTAAAATTCCTCAAACACATTTATCCTTCTTAGAATACACACCATCATGTGGAATTGGTATAGCAAAAACTCCGATTTTTCCAAAAATTGTAATATTTGGCTAAATTTAGACGACGTTTAAGGGAATGTTACTCACATTAGTGACTGCTCCTTTTGACACCGGACAATATTATAAGAAAATTTAGTATAATTACTAAATTTAAAATCACTATTGTGGCTTAATTATTATTTCGTATTTCCTACTCGAAATTTTAGTTTTACAAATTTTAATCGAAATATTTAGAGTCACAAAGTTTCCATTTACAATGTCATCAATTGATCCCGAATAAATTTTACTGAAGAGAATCTGATCATTTGACTCCAGTGGTACGAAATAGTTATCAATCTCGATAATGATTCAACAAATTATAAGTAAAGATTCAAGATTAATTAATAACTGAAGAATCATTTGACAACTCTTGTTTTTTCTGATTTTTCTACAAAACAGCAGATTACGATAAATTTCAATTACTGTCCGAAATCAAACTTGCTATAAATATAATGAATTTATAAATTTAATTCGAGTCAAAATGTAATTTTATTATTATTCTATCATTTCGTTTAACATATAGAATGTTTTATGATAGTTCTGTTATATTATCGACATGATAATTTCTTTTGTTTAGTAACTAATTTTATTTCAATAATATTTTTTTATTTCATAATATGTTCTCTTTAATTTATTTCACAAAATCTCGATAAAAATATATCTTAATGTCTCTGATTTCATTTTTAATTTCAAATATTTCCATATTTCGAGACGGCTTTTTGACAAATTAAGTTCAAATTTCCATTAATTAGTAATGATCTTAAAAATAATGTAAAATCATGTTTTATTACCAACTACATTACATGATTAATATATATTCCATAAGTTATATGAATTAATAAAATAAATAATTTTTTAAATAGAAATTTAAATTTAATTTTATTATTAAAAAAATTACATTAAAAACAAATGACTTTTTACTGAGAAAAGATTCGAATTACAAAAACTGAAACCGATAAATACCCGAAATGACAGTCGTTGTTTAACCGCACTCAGAGGCCACATACATCAGTTGTAATGGGCAATGAAAACAGTAAAATCAATTTCAGAAAATCTTTCATACAATTATTGAAAAAAACTCAAGTACGTTCAACTTTTTTATACATTTCAATAATAATTTTTTTCTTTCTCTCTCTCTTTCAAATCGACCGATAATTCAAATTCTTTATTTTCGAACAAAAACAAAATCAATGAAATTTTGAAATTATATATTAATTTTTTTATTTGGTTTTTTTATAATTTCTGATTTTTTTGTTCTTCGTGTTCTTAAAGCCGGTCGATATAAACGATGATGTGTTCTGGAATCAATTCTGGAGCGAATACGACACGAATTTGCAGGACGTGTTCCAGTTAATACCATCGGATGAGATCAAAGTCTTGCGCGAGGAATCACCGAATAATATGGCGACTTTGTGCTACAAGGCCGTCGAGAAACTGAATTCTCTGTCTGACTCGTTTGTGTTGACGGCCAAAGACAAAGAGATCGGTAGAGAGAGCGAGTGTTTGTTTGTGTGGCGTGATTCCATTTGATGATCGATTGTTGGCGGCGATGAATGTGCCGGGAATATTTGCAAATATCGTCAATGAGACCCCGGGGATTGCGAGTAAATGCCGTTCAGGCAAAACAGAAATACAAAATTGCATATTATCAATCAATAATTGTATTTTTATTGATAATGAAAATAAGGCCATTTTGTATTTTCAAATCTTCACATTTCTTTAATTAAATTTTATTAAATTATTAAATTTAATAAAATTAAATTTTTAATTTAATTATTAAATTTTATTATCTATAGATATATATGTTTTGCCGAATTCACGAAAAAAATTTTCTTAATTCAATTATGAAATTGATATTTATATTTAAAATGAAAAAATATCGATTTAATTAGAAAACTTTATTTAATACGAAAAAAATATCAATTTAATATGAAAAATATCATTTTACTATGATAAAATGCTTTTAAAATACAAACTTTTGCAGTTCAGTTTGCCACCAAGGAAGAAGATTTATTAACTATGAATAAAAATTTTATATTTGTAGTCTATTTTGCATAATAAATTAAGATTTTTCTTATTTAATTTATTTTTCCATACTAAATTGATAATTTCTAATGATAAATTGATATTTTTGTCATATTAAATACAGAATTTTGGATATTAAATTGGTATTTTCTCATATTGTGAGGAATATTTTTGAATGGTGTTTATTGTGTGTTGTTTGGTATGTTGTTTTAGGATTGTGTTTCTCCCACCCAGATGGAGGATTAATATTTTATAACGTCGGGTTGTTTAATCAATTATTAAAATTTAAATAATCACTTTAAAATTAAACTAATATTTCATAAATAATAATAATATTTTCTTAAAATAAATAAAAAAATTTTAAGTATAAAAAATTTAAAGTATAAATTATTTTTGTAATAATTAAATTGTAATTTAAATTTGTTTGAATAATAAGACTTTAAAAAATATTATTAAAGATTATCAATCAAAAACGATGACGAGCTACGCAAGTTTTACGGAGAATTGTTCTAGTGACAATTCAAATTGTGATATAAATAAATGTAAAGAAAACCCCATTAATGTTCTTAATACATATTAAATACATTATCTTTCATTTTAATTTGAGAAATTTTCATTTTAAATTAAAATTTTTCATATAGTTAGTGAATTTTGCAAAAATTGACTAATTCATAAATTCGGCAATTACACTATTTCAGAAAACTGTTGCCGAATTCACGAACTCTGCAAAATATTTTGCCTAATTAGTGATTTAGACAATTTTTTGCCTATTTCACGAATTCGGCAATTACACAAATTCGGCATAACATATATTATCTATAAAAGCCCAGAGTTTCATCTGCGTAACTCTCAAAGTTTGCTGTGATCCAATTTTTTTCTTACTTTTGCATGACTTAATTTTTTAATGTGTAATAACTCCGCCTAATATGAAATTACTAATTCCAAAAATGTATTTCAATCATAAAATCTGTCTTGCCTTCTTACAAATTATCGAGAAACATTTTTTCTTTAAAAGAACCCTTATATATAATATATTTGTCTAAAATGTTAGTTAGTTGTTTGTATGTTTGTTTATCAGTCACACTATGATATAAATGCAAAATAGTGGAGGAACCGAAGTGAATCCATGCAAAGACGTAATCAATCTGGATATTCCGCATCAAAACAGTTCTGTCGGTTCAGCGCTTTCACTGAAAAACACCTGGAAGCCGACAAAATCGACCAACTGTTAAATCAACATCAAATTTGGAATAATAAATTATAATTATGATTTTAAAATTAAAACAGAAACTTTCGAAGAAGAAAATCTTATAATCATGTCAATTTATAGCATATATTAAACTAACACATACGGGACTTCAAATAGTTAAAAAAATTATTTTACCAATAAATCATTTGATAAAAATAAATTTATTTCATAATTCCTAAAAATTAAATAAAAATACACTAATTGTAATCAATTCCATTCTCACTGCTATCAATTGCCGTTTGCGAAAACAATTTTTGCATTATCGTTCCGTACTTTAACGGGTAACGGAGACATTTGATAAGGATAACAATTGACAGTTAACCATGAGTTTATCTTCGAGATTAAATTTCTTACATTCAATGCAATCCACTTAATTTTAGCATTCATATCAAACCCAAAACAATTCGAAATCTCATCAGTGCAATTCGACTGAAATTTCTGATCTGTACTATGTTTAAGACTGGTGACATTCAGTAAAATAACACATTATTTAAAATTATTATAAAAATACAAGATTATTTTATGATACGGATATTCTAAATCAATAGTTGGAAAACTAACTATTATTATAAACTATTATTAAAATAATTAACAAAAATAAATAGATGTTGAAAATCACGATCAATCTTGCAATAATGATAATAACAATGTAGAAATTAGATGTTTCAACTGTTCCTTATTCAGAAGGATTTAATACATTAAAAAATTATATTGTATTCTATAGTATTAAATAATGCAATATATTTTAAAATAATATTACATAACCAAATAAAGTTTGGTGTAATAAATCTCTTACTCCATTTTTTTCGTAATTCTTTGAAATTAATTAAAGTTATAATTTAAAAATAAAAAAATCATGTACAACTCAAAACAACATTTAATGAGTGTTTCTATGTTTAATTTTCGTATTAAATCCAAAAGTAATTATACAACATATGCCTTATCTAAATTTATCGAATGGTGTTAATCAGTTTGGAATATAAAAATTTATGTTGGTCATCATCTAGAATCATGCCTTTTACTTGTATGTTTTAATTACATTTTATTTTGGAAATAGCTTTAAACTGTATTCGAATTTTAACTCGTTTATTACCGTATCTCTTCGAAGACAGTGATTGGAGATCGTTCTTCTGGTCCTCTGTACCGTCCCAACCTGACCCATCTGGAGAACAGGTATCGCATTATCTAAAAAATTAGTGTTTATATTGTTCCACCAGGAATGATTTTAAAAAAAATTTTTCTTCGCTTTCATCTTTAAATTGGTTTTCAAAAATTTTCATGAAAAGATCAAACAAAAATTTTAATATTTATGTATAAAATAATTTTCTTTATTTCTTATTATTGAATCTTTAATTTATAGAGTTTTCTTTGCATTCGAAAAATTCTAAGTACATTTTGAATTCTAAATTTAAGAAATAAAAGAAACATTTATTTTTAAAACACAAAAAAATGATCATAATAATTTATCGTTATTAATTTTGACGGATCATCAGACTAAATTAACAATGATATATTAGCATTTATACACCAAAGCCATGTTAGGTAATTACTATGTAATTTCTAAATTATAAAAATACTTTCAATAAATTTGAAGATTGTGTTTGCACATTGATTTTAGGATCAAAGGATTCTAAATTCAATGTGGAAGCACCATCTTCAACTTTATTGAAAGTATTTTATAATTTAGAAATTACACAAGGATTATGCAATATTGATTTAGTATATAAATGTGAATGGGATCCGGTCAAATAACCGAATCCCAAATGATCGAATTACCAAAGATCGAAATTATTTTCATAAATCAAATAAGATTTTTTTCATTTAAAATTGAGAATGTTTCAGTTTCTTTATTTTTATAAATTTAAGGCATTTAAAATCTGAATTTTAATTGAAAAAATCTCAATTTAACATACAAAGACATACATAACATTAAAAATATTTTTCAAAACAATGTATTTTAAATTTATTATATTTTAGAATAATAAATTTTGTAATAATTAATTTCGGTCTTTTGGGATTCAGTCTTTTGGGAATTCGGTCTTTTTGACACAAACCCAACATTGTTAGTTTAGTATGATGATGACTGGTTGATCCGTCGAAATTGATAACAATATATTCTGATGGTCGTTTTTTATGTTAGAAGTGATTTATCATCAGTTTAAAAAATTTATTGAATATATTTCTTGAATAATAAATTAATTGAAATTATGCATGACTTTGAAACATTCTGTGAAATTATTAATCCAATTTATAATTTTTATTTTATTGCCTTTTTAATTTAGATTAATTAATTTTAATTTTTAACTTCATGTTCGTTTTAAAAGAGCCGTATCGTTTTCGAAGAATATCATCATTAGTTTCTTAAAACAGTAATTATTTTCCTTACAAATGATAACATACGATTGGAGGAATTGGAAGGAACAGATGAACCAGTCAATTACACGAATTCTTATCTTTTCATTTGTTACAATAACTTGTAATCCAAATAATTTTACTATTAAAATTTTTTTTTGATTTTGAAAAAATAAATATTAATTTTTGAATGCAATTGTTACTGAAAATTAATACAATCAAAAAGATTTTACAATAAACATTTTTTTCTGAAAACGATCCTTCCATGGTGAAGCAATACTAAAATTTACCCTTGTATTAAAGTGTATGCTTATTTATGTCATAACCTCAGGTAGAGAACTCCCCACTGGCAGGTACGCTGTTGTCCTCTTTAACGGTAATTATGGTTTTTATTATTGGCTATTCTATCAACTCAATCTCTCTCTCACAGGACCTACTTTTCTTCCCGGATTTCACCGTCAGTTGTCCCAAAAAACTCTATGAGGTTATTGAAGATATTTATTGAATTATATTTAGGAATAATTATATTTTTATTTGTCTTTCTATACAGTATTTTTTAATGGATTATTTTAACTGCATTCAATATAAAGTAATGTTTTGTTAGTTCAGTTTCGTTGATTGATTTTAGAACTTATTATTATTATTATTAATACTAGATTAAAAATTACAATACAAAACATTTTAATATTTTAATTACTATTTATTAGATATTTTCTAGTATTTTATTTTAATATTTTTAACAATAATTTGATGTCGATAACAACAGAAAAAATGAAAGTTTTGAATTTTCGTTTGACAGATTACATTTGGCCATCATATATATGTATCCATGGAATTTAGAAACCTATTTTTGAAGGCTTTATACTCAATCAATTTTCTTCAAACTTTGCACACTCACTCATTCTCGATAACAATAAATGATAATATGAAAATTTTGATAAAAAAAACGTTTTAATTTCCCAAAAAGAGAAAAAACGGAAAATTCGGAGTTCAAGAACAATATTAATTGAAAAAGATCTACTTATATTAGGTGTACAAGTATGAAATGCGGATTAAATTTTGAAAAGAAATA
>MQRK01147747.1:0-13130 GCA_001938485.1 Girardia tigrina | reverse complement strand
ATAATTAAAACTAGAATAAGTTAATCTCTATTAAATTACGAAAAATCCAAAATTATTATTTATTAATAAATACAAATATATATATTTTAAAATTAAATTATATCATTATTTATAATTAGGATTAAAAAAATCACGAAAAAATATGTCACTATTTATTTCACATTACTTATTAAAATTACAAAAAAAATCACAAAGCTTTAAAACATTTTTTAAAAAACATATTTATTTAATTAAAATAAAAAACGCAAAAAAACAATAAAATTAAGATATTTTGATTTAGCATTACTAAAAAAAATATAAAAGATCTATAACAAATTTATTTAATAAAATTATTTATCTTAATAAAGTTATTAAATTTATAGAAATATAGGTTCCACGACAAAACTCCGCGAACAAAACCGCCGCGGACTAAAACGTCGCGTGACAAAATAATTTGAAATGAATTAGGAATTTTAGGAATAAAATGAAATTATTTGTTGTATTTTATAATTATTACTATCATTATTATATTTTTATTTTTTATTATTATAATTATATTTACTGTTATTATTTTGATTATTTTTTGAATTACTATTACCATTAATATTATCAATTTATTAATAATTCATTTCAAATTATTTCATTTTGTTCCTAAAATTCCTAATTCATTACAAATTATTTTGTCACGGGGCGTTTTTGTTCGCGGCGTTTTGTCGTCATACCAGAAATATAAAATTTGAAATAAGAGTTATTTTTTGTTAATTATTTTTATAATTTTATTCAACAAATTTAAAGGAATAATGATATAATTTGTTTAAAATTTTCTTAAAATTTGTAATTTCATTAATAAATAAATGAAATTGATAACAAATAATAATGTTTTATATCTGTATTTATTGCCAATGATAATTTAGAAAATTTATGTACTTCAATATAGACACATCGTTTCTAGTTTTGTTTAAACATTTTGTCCTTTAATGGACTAAACACTTGAAGGCATTCTATCTATATCGAAACATGTAGTGAATCCAATGCATGCTTACTGTAGTGAACATTTGATCAAAAAACAAATATAAAATTGAAAATTTATGAATTTTGAATCAACCAAGAGGTTATTCAATGTAAAGTTGTATGATGAGAATCTTTTTTGAAAATAGTTTTTTACCGTTTATCATTGTTTTTCTAGACTATGATGACGGTACCAAAGATAGAAAAATAATTTGGCACAGATAAAAACCAAATTGGCTCAACAAAAACCAAAGTAAAAAATAAAAACCATAAATAACGACCTGAAAAATTATTTTTATTGAATCTCGAGTTAAGAAAGAGGGTTAAATTTTAATTTAAATTATAGATTTTGATGCTTGAATTTTTTTGAAAAAAAACTGAATCAAAATGCTTTTCTCCGTCCACAATTGACAACAATTTGGTCATGTATGGCTTTTTTACACTCAGCAGATTAAGAAAATTATCATTGAATACTTTTTGATGGGATTTAGATCCGGCTGAATGAGGTCGTTTACATTTATAGCATGCTCTTTCAATTAGATTTTCCGTACTCTCAAGAACTCCGTTACTGACACATTTACAGTCCCATTTTAATTGGCATTTGCAGCACTGATGAAAGCACCGATTGCATCCTATCAGAACTCATGTGTTATCAAAAATTGAGGCTACTCTTCCGCTCTTACACCCCACATCAAGAAAAAAATTTTTGCCAGAATTTTTAAAATGCTTTATTATTATTTTTCTAAAAAAACTTTTTGAGACTATGTATTATCTCATAAAATAATGTTATGACCAGAGTGATGCTTACGGCATTGTTGGAATCAATTGCATATGAACACCGGAAGTCAAGGATTGTGATACAACACATGACACTTTAAATACTTAAACATTTTTTTGAAAACTTTGAAAAATTTTTAAATCATTTTAATTACCTTTACATATTAATTAACTTTATATATATTATTATTTGATATCTTAACTAATAAATTATTAATTATACATTGAGTTTGGTATTTATTTTTCAATGATCAAAAATCTTATTTCCAAAAAATTAATAAAAAAATTATTTAGAAAGAGTACTTTTACAAAGTATTTTGTCTGTGAGAGCTGTTGCGAACACCAAACTTTAGGATAGAGATAGAGTTTACATAACCTTTGCCTCGAGAGTTTACTGTGTTTACTATATCAAACAATATTACTTCCACTTTCCTTACGACTGTGTTCATGGATTCTCTTACAGAGATGACGCGTATTCTCTCGAGTGTATATGGTATTAATTGCATTGAATGTATATTGGTAAATGAAATCCGAACACAATCCTAACTGTGTTGAAGATTTATTAAGATTATGTTAGGATCTCACAGCTTATCACAAATGTAATGCCACATAAAATACTGGTGGATTTTGAAAGTGCAGCATTAAATGCTTTTGAAACTGTTATTTTCATCTTTGGTAAAGTGTTATTAGAAAATTTGGAGAAATTGGAAAAATATATCTATATACAAAACTAAGGATGATGTAAAAGAATATATTTACTGCTTTAGCCTTTGTTCCTCCTGAAAATGTTAAAGACGCATTTGATATTCTAGCAGAAGATCAAATCGGAGAAATTGAAGAATTGAATGAATTTACTTATTATTTTGGAAGAACTTATATAAGAAGAAGAATCCGTTGGGATAATATCATTTTTGCTCAGCCATTAGTTCCAAAAAAACTTGGAATCAATTTTTAGACGGAAGTAGTGGAAAAGCAATAACTATAAATGTAGTTGAAGGCTGGCATTATGCTTTACAATCTTTATTTTCATTCCACCATCCTACTTTATGTAAGTTTTTTGAATGGGTCAAAAAATATATGCACCAACAAAAACCATATCTTTTACAAGGTGCAACTGGTGTGATTCAAAGATATCATATCCTCAAAGGAATTATCGAATGCTTAATACAAGAATTGGTAGAATTGACATGCTAATATTTTTAAAAGTAATTTGTCATTTGTGTTATAAATAAATTTAGTTGATTAAATGTATTTTTTCTTGTTGTTTTCTTTTTCTAATTACTGTTGTACGAAAATCCCCCCAGAGGCGAGCCTTTTTCCTAAGGAAGGAGGAGGACCATATCACCTCGTAAAAAGTAATTTTAATTTTGTTTTATTAAGTATATTCTTTTATTTTGACATTTAACTATGATGCGATTAAATGTGGCGTGATTAAGTGCCTCCGATTAAATTAGACGCAAATAAGTGTCATTACACCATTGGGAATCATATTAGTGTTCTTTCAAAGAAACAATTTTTCTTGGTGAAGTGGAGAATGGAAGAGTGCCCAAATTAAAGAAATTTATATTACTGGAGATATGGATACGTTTGACGTTAGTTGTAATTTCATTATCCGATTTATACTTTACTGTTGGTAATAAATGCCAAATGTTGTTTTTACTTTTCACGATAAAAGAATTGCTCGTTCTACAACATTGACCGTTGTTCCGGGTAAAGTGACACAATGAAAAACTTTTTCTATTTAGGCATTCCATTTTTTGGTAAAATAGTCTTATGGAGTAACTGAGAGATTAACATTTAGGAATTTTTTCTTTTCAAATTTAGTATCACAAAAACTGAACACTTAAACGATCAGTTTAAACAAAAGTTTACAATTATTTCTAATAAGATTCTAATTTCTAAAAAATAAACTTTTGAAATTTTCAGTTTCAATTGTATTATTTTTGATTACAATATTTTAAAGAATTAAAATGTTAATTTCAATTGATTCATTTATGTTTTAGTTTAGATAATAGAAATTATATCAATTTATCCACAAATGAAGTTATAGGTTCTTAAATTTTCTATGTACCAAATCCAAATGTTCAAAATTTTGTATTTATTTTTCTCCTAACTTCCTGATATATCGTTATATGATCTTGTTTATTAGAATAACTCGATTCATTTTTTTATTCCCTGACGAGAAAAAATTGTTATGTTTAACAACAATATGAAATATTTTTTCCTTTGTTTGCAAAAATGAATTTTATTAACGACAAAGAGCTTTTTGTTTCAAAAAGGAAATTTACATTATAAAGAGTTGTAAAAACGAACTAACGAAAAAATTTGTAAACATATAAAAATATAAATTTTTTTAATGGAGTTGATTTTTCTCTTAATTATAAACTTAATTAATCAAACCACTTTTTTCGTATTGATGAAAAAAATTTTTTATTGTTCTCGCATTTTTTGTCACCTTTTTAGAACCGGTCACTGAACTGACAATATCGTTGTGCCAACGACCATCATTTATGGGACGACAGCGCTTGCAGAAACAGCCATTCGTCCGCCGCATTATGACCAAACATTTATTGATAATGGAGCTATAATAGTAATTGTACGAGAGACAAGTATTTAGAGTGCTCGATGTGTCGTTGAGCAAGGTGGACGATTGGGCAGTAGTAAAAGGTGCATTTTATTGATGGAAAACGCCAGAACAGCGCGTTACCGCGCACGAAACGTGGTATGCGTACCACAGTAATAAAAGAAATTAAATAATTGATTCTGTTCATTTTCGTTAAGTACTTAATTGGAAATAAACATGATTAAGCATATAAAAAGCTTATTAAACACACAGTGGGAAACTATAGACTAAAAGATAAATTATTAATCTATAAATTTATAAAAATGAATGTGTATATTTATGTCCCATATAGACTCAGAAACTATAGTACCGATTTCAACCATAATTTGTAAAATTGGTAAATGCATCTATAAATAATTTTGATAAAATTTTAAAAAATGTATTCTTTTTAAATTACTCTATAACTATTATGGAGGCCAGTGTTAAACCAAACAAAACGGCTTAGCTATTCGGTTACCACAGTACCGAACAGGATATGCTGTAGTGTACCGCTTCAAAGATATATAAAAAAAACATTTATCAGAGAACCCATTTCCACCATTGCTCTCGGCGTTCCCTAGCACACCTATTCAGCATTATAATTGTTAGTTGCTAATCGCCGCACACAGGCCTCCCACGTATGAAAAAATAAAGACTCAATACTGGATTTTCATTGCTTCAATTCTGCGCTGTGACCACCCTTTTGAAGTATGACTTATCAGGCCGCAACTAAAGCTTTCAGTCAGCCTAGTGATAAAACTTTGGGTCACAAAAGCCTAGCGGCAACCTTTATTGCTGTAAATTACAGAGGCTGGTCTCTTCATATTGGCCATACAAAAATTTACGCTCTCGCAAGGCGTCAGTTATCAGGAAGCTGAGCTCACCCATGAGAGCATCAGTCTTCGGATGAAAGCTTTTGTGCTGGAAGTATAAATCTTAAAATACTTCCACATCAACTCGTTAAATCCTTGAAACACGATTGAAACCTCACCAGCAAACGCTAGAGTTAAAATCAGTTTCTTGTCTTCGTGGAGTGAATCCGTGCACTCTCGATATCACGCGAACAAACTCAAGAAATATTTGAGCATATCGTACACTGGTACTATTTTTTGTGCCTTTATTGTTTTTTTGTAAGCCACAATAAGTTTTTGTGAAAAAAAAGATCCAAGACAGAAAGGACATTTTTTATTTTACTTGACAGTCGCATTCTAAACTTTTGCGAGCACACCATTTTAGTTAAGCAACAATTAATTCTTAAATCACGTTACATCACATCTCAACGTAAAATTACATATTGATAGGAGAGCGTACGCAGCGTATCTGCAGCACCATGTAGTCGAGAGGTGGTGGTGGGGTCGGGGGGGAAAATTTATTAATCCAGCATCAACCGGTAGCATTTCCATTCGCGCGTCGTCGTGTAGAATATTATTGTCCTTGAAGAAGATAGTTTTGACTTGCGGACACCGACTGACACAACTTTCGGTAACGAGTCATCACTAGCGAATATCAGAGAAGCCCCAGACTGTGTCTCGAAAACAGCGCCAAAACTTTTTTAAAAGATTCCAACTGGAGTGGTGGTCAATTGATTGAGCGCCAGCACGTACCTCCACTGTCCCCACATATCATTGGCTCTAATGGCAATCTTATTCTCCGCTTTGTCCTTGATCAACGCATGAAACGAGAATGTGACCAACTCGTACACGAACACCCACAATTTGAGCAAATTGAGAAAGATCAGCGTTTTTAAATTGTTCATAACAAATTAGAAAATTGGTTTCTTTAATGACGACTTAAATCAAGTTCAATTCAAAAAGACCTAGAATTGCGCCAAAATAATTTTATTAATCCGATAAAACAAAAACTCACAACATTTTATGAAAAAAATTATATAATAAATAAATACCTTTTAAATCCGGTCAAATCAGAAGGCCATAGACAAAACAAATGTCATCCATTTCAATTTTAAGTGTTTTTTATTTTAAAATTCCTCAAACACATTTATCCTTCTTAGAATACACACCATCATGTGGAATTGGTATAGCAAAAACTCCGATTTTTCCAAAAATTGTAATATTTGGCTAAATTTAGACGACGTTTAAGGGAATGTTACTCACATTAGTGACTGCTCCTTTTGACACCGGACAATATTATAAGAAAATTTAGTATAATTACTAAATTTAAAATCACTATTGTGGCTTAATTATTATTTCGTATTTCCTACTCGAAATTTTAGTTTTACAAATTTTAATCGAAATATTTAGAGTCACAAAGTTTCCATTTACAATGTCATCAATTGATCCCGAATAAATTTTACTGAAGAGAATCTGATCATTTGACTCCAGTGGTACGAAATAGTTATCAATCTCGATAATGATTCAACAAATTATAAGTAAAGATTCAAGATTAATTAATAACTGAAGAATCATTTGACAACTCTTGTTTTTTCTGATTTTTCTACAAAACAGCAGATTACGATAAATTTCAATTACTGTCCGAAATCAAACTTGCTATAAATATAATGAATTTATAAATTTAATTCGAGTCAAAATGTAATTTTATTATTATTCTATCATTTCGTTTAACATATAGAATGTTTTATGATAGTTCTGTTATATTATCGACATGATAATTTCTTTTGTTTAGTAACTAATTTTATTTCAATAATATTTTTTTATTTCATAATATGTTCTCTTTAATTTATTTCACAAAATCTCGATAAAAATATATCTTAATGTCTCTGATTTCATTTTTAATTTCAAATATTTCCATATTTCGAGACGGCTTTTTGACAAATTAAGTTCAAATTTCCATTAATTAGTAATGATCTTAAAAATAATGTAAAATCATGTTTTATTACCAACTACATTACATGATTAATATATATTCCATAAGTTATATGAATTAATAAAATAAATAATTTTTTAAATAGAAATTTAAATTTAATTTTATTATTAAAAAAATTACATTAAAAACAAATGACTTTTTACTGAGAAAAGATTCGAATTACAAAAACTGAAACCGATAAATACCCGAAATGACAGTCGTTGTTTAACCGCACTCAGAGGCCACATACATCAGTTGTAATGGGCAATGAAAACAGTAAAATCAATTTCAGAAAATCTTTCATACAATTATTGAAAAAAACTCAAGTACGTTCAACTTTTTTATACATTTCAATAATAATTTTTTTCTTTCTCTCTCTCTTTCAAATCGACCGATAATTCAAATTCTTTATTTTCGAACAAAAACAAAATCAATGAAATTTTGAAATTATATATTAATTTTTTTATTTGGTTTTTTTATAATTTCTGATTTTTTTGTTCTTCGTGTTCTTAAAGCCGGTCGATATAAACGATGATGTGTTCTGGAATCAATTCTGGAGCGAATACGACACGAATTTGCAGGACGTGTTCCAGTTAATACCATCGGATGAGATCAAAGTCTTGCGCGAGGAATCACCGAATAATATGGCGACTTTGTGCTACAAGGCCGTCGAGAAACTGAATTCTCTGTCTGACTCGTTTGTGTTGACGGCCAAAGACAAAGAGATCGGTAGAGAGAGCGAGTGTTTGTTTGTGTGGCGTGATTCCATTTGATGATCGATTGTTGGCGGCGATGAATGTGCCGGGAATATTTGCAAATATCGTCAATGAGACCCCGGGGATTGCGAGTAAATGCCGTTCAGGCAAAACAGAAATACAAAATTGCATATTATCAATCAATAATTGTATTTTTATTGATAATGAAAATAAGGCCATTTTGTATTTTCAAATCTTCACATTTCTTTAATTAAATTTTATTAAATTATTAAATTTAATAAAATTAAATTTTTAATTTAATTATTAAATTTTATTATCTATAGATATATATGTTTTGCCGAATTCACGAAAAAAATTTTCTTAATTCAATTATGAAATTGATATTTATATTTAAAATGAAAAAATATCGATTTAATTAGAAAACTTTATTTAATACGAAAAAAATATCAATTTAATATGAAAAATATCATTTTACTATGATAAAATGCTTTTAAAATACAAACTTTTGCAGTTCAGTTTGCCACCAAGGAAGAAGATTTATTAACTATGAATAAAAATTTTATATTTGTAGTCTATTTTGCATAATAAATTAAGATTTTTCTTATTTAATTTATTTTTCCATACTAAATTGATAATTTCTAATGATAAATTGATATTTTTGTCATATTAAATACAGAATTTTGGATATTAAATTGGTATTTTCTCATATTGTGAGGAATATTTTTGAATGGTGTTTATTGTGTGTTGTTTGGTATGTTGTTTTAGGATTGTGTTTCTCCCACCCAGATGGAGGATTAATATTTTATAACGTCGGGTTGTTTAATCAATTATTAAAATTTAAATAATCACTTTAAAATTAAACTAATATTTCATAAATAATAATAATATTTTCTTAAAATAAATAAAAAAATTTTAAGTATAAAAAATTTAAAGTATAAATTATTTTTGTAATAATTAAATTGTAATTTAAATTTGTTTGAATAATAAGACTTTAAAAAATATTATTAAAGATTATCAATCAAAAACGATGACGAGCTACGCAAGTTTTACGGAGAATTGTTCTAGTGACAATTCAAATTGTGATATAAATAAATGTAAAGAAAACCCCATTAATGTTCTTAATACATATTAAATACATTATCTTTCATTTTAATTTGAGAAATTTTCATTTTAAATTAAAATTTTTCATATAGTTAGTGAATTTTGCAAAAATTGACTAATTCATAAATTCGGCAATTACACTATTTCAGAAAACTGTTGCCGAATTCACGAACTCTGCAAAATATTTTGCCTAATTAGTGATTTAGACAATTTTTTGCCTATTTCACGAATTCGGCAATTACACAAATTCGGCATAACATATATTATCTATAAAAGCCCAGAGTTTCATCTGCGTAACTCTCAAAGTTTGCTGTGATCCAATTTTTTTCTTACTTTTGCATGACTTAATTTTTTAATGTGTAATAACTCCGCCTAATATGAAATTACTAATTCCAAAAATGTATTTCAATCATAAAATCTGTCTTGCCTTCTTACAAATTATCGAGAAACATTTTTTCTTTAAAAGAACCCTTATATATAATATATTTGTCTAAAATGTTAGTTAGTTGTTTGTATGTTTGTTTATCAGTCACACTATGATATAAATGCAAAATAGTGGAGGAACCGAAGTGAATCCATGCAAAGACGTAATCAATCTGGATATTCCGCATCAAAACAGTTCTGTCGGTTCAGCGCTTTCACTGAAAAACACCTGGAAGCCGACAAAATCGACCAACTGTTAAATCAACATCAAATTTGGAATAATAAATTATAATTATGATTTTAAAATTAAAACAGAAACTTTCGAAGAAGAAAATCTTATAATCATGTCAATTTATAGCATATATTAAACTAACACATACGGGACTTCAAATAGTTAAAAAAATTATTTTACCAATAAATCATTTGATAAAAATAAATTTATTTCATAATTCCTAAAAATTAAATAAAAATACACTAATTGTAATCAATTCCATTCTCACTGCTATCAATTGCCGTTTGCGAAAACAATTTTTGCATTATCGTTCCGTACTTTAACGGGTAACGGAGACATTTGATAAGGATAACAATTGACAGTTAACCATGAGTTTATCTTCGAGATTAAATTTCTTACATTCAATGCAATCCACTTAATTTTAGCATTCATATCAAACCCAAAACAATTCGAAATCTCATCAGTGCAATTCGACTGAAATTTCTGATCTGTACTATGTTTAAGACTGGTGACATTCAGTAAAATAACACATTATTTAAAATTATTATAAAAATACAAGATTATTTTATGATACGGATATTCTAAATCAATAGTTGGAAAACTAACTATTATTATAAACTATTATTAAAATAATTAACAAAAATAAATAGATGTTGAAAATCACGATCAATCTTGCAATAATGATAATAACAATGTAGAAATTAGATGTTTCAACTGTTCCTTATTCAGAAGGATTTAATACATTAAAAAATTATATTGTATTCTATAGTATTAAATAATGCAATATATTTTAAAATAATATTACATAACCAAATAAAGTTTGGTGTAATAAATCTCTTACTCCATTTTTTTCGTAATTCTTTGAAATTAATTAAAGTTATAATTTAAAAATAAAAAAATCATGTACAACTCAAAACAACATTTAATGAGTGTTTCTATGTTTAATTTTCGTATTAAATCCAAAAGTAATTATACAACATATGCCTTATCTAAATTTATCGAATGGTGTTAATCAGTTTGGAATATAAAAATTTATGTTGGTCATCATCTAGAATCATGCCTTTTACTTGTATGTTTTAATTACATTTTATTTTGGAAATAGCTTTAAACTGTATTCGAATTTTAACTCGTTTATTACCGTATCTCTTCGAAGACAGTGATTGGAGATCGTTCTTCTGGTCCTCTGTACCGTCCCAACCTGACCCATCTGGAGAACAGGTATCGCATTATCTAAAAAATTAGTGTTTATATTGTTCCACCAGGAATGATTTTAAAAAAAATTTTTCTTCGCTTTCATCTTTAAATTGGTTTTCAAAAATTTTCATGAAAAGATCAAACAAAAATTTTAATATTTATGTATAAAATAATTTTCTTTATTTCTTATTATTGAATCTTTAATTTATAGAGTTTTCTTTGCATTCGAAAAATTCTAAGTACATTTTGAATTCTAAATTTAAGAAATAAAAGAAACATTTATTTTTAAAACACAAAAAAATGATCATAATAATTTATCGTTATTAATTTTGACGGATCATCAGACTAAATTAACAATGATATATTAGCATTTATACACCAAAGCCATGTTAGGTAATTACTATGTAATTTCTAAATTATAAAAATACTTTCAATAAATTTGAAGATTGTGTTTGCACATTGATTTTAGGATCAAAGGATTCTAAATTCAATGTGGAAGCACCATCTTCAACTTTATTGAAAGTATTTTATAATTTAGAAATTACACAAGGATTATGCAATATTGATTTAGTATATAAATGTGAATGGGATCCGGTCAAATAACCGAATCCCAAATGATCGAATTACCAAAGATCGAAATTATTTTCATAAATCAAATAAGATTTTTTTCATTTAAAATTGAGAATGTTTCAGTTTCTTTATTTTTATAAATTTAAGGCATTTAAAATCTGAATTTTAATTGAAAAAATCTCAATTTAACATACAAAGACATACATAACATTAAAAATATTTTTCAAAACAATGTATTTTAAATTTATTATATTTTAGAATAATAAATTTTGTAATAATTAATTTCGGTCTTTTGGGATTCAGTCTTTTGGGAATTCGGTCTTTTTGACACAAACCCAACATTGTTAGTTTAGTATGATGATGACTGGTTGATCCGTCGAAATTGATAACAATATATTCTGATGGTCGTTTTTTATGTTAGAAGTGATTTATCATCAGTTTAAAAAATTTATTGAATATATTTCTTGAATAATAAATTAATTGAAATTATGCATGACTTTGAAACATTCTGTGAAATTATTAATCCAATTTATAATTTTTATTTTATTGCCTTTTTAATTTAGATTAATTAATTTTAATTTTTAACTTCATGTTCGTTTTAAAAGAGCCGTATCGTTTTCGAAGAATATCATCATTAGTTTCTTAAAACAGTAATTATTTTCCTTACAAATGATAACATACGATTGGAGGAATTGGAAGGAACAGATGAACCAGTCAATTACACGAATTCTTATCTTTTCATTTGTTACAATAACTTGTAATCCAAATAATTTTACTATTAAAATTTTTTTTTGATTTTGAAAAAATAAATATTAATTTTTGAATGCAATTGTTACTGAAAATTAATACAATCAAAAAGATTTTACAATAAACATTTTTTTCTGAAAACGATCCTTCCATGGTGAAGCAATACTAAAATTTACCCTTGTATTAAAGTGTATGCTTATTTATGTCATAACCTCAGGTAGAGAACTCCCCACTGGCAGGTACGCTGTTGTCCTCTTTAACGGTAATTATGGTTTTTATTATTGGCTATTCTATCAACTCAATCTCTCTCTCACAGGACCTACTTTTCTTCCCGGATTTCACCGTCAGTTGTCCCAAAAAACTCTATGAGGTTATTGAAGATATTTATTGAATTATATTTAGGAATAATTATATTTTTATTTGTCTTTCTATACAGTATTTTTTAATGGATTATTTTAACTGCATTCAATATAAAGTAATGTTTTGTTAGTTCAGTTTCGTTGATTGATTTTAGAACTTATTATTATTATTATTAATACTAGATTAAAAATTACAATACAAAACATTTTAATATTTTAATTACTATTTATTAGATATTTTCTAGTATTTTATTTTAATATTTTTAACAATAATTTGATGTCGATAACAACAGAAAAAATGAAAGTTTTGAATTTTCGTTTGACAGATTACATTTGGCCATCATATATATGTATCCATGGAATTTAGAAACCTATTTTTGAAGGCTTTATACTCAATCAATTTTCTTCAAACTTTGCACACTCACTCATTCTCGATAACAATAAATGATAATATGAAAATTTTGATAAAAAAAACGTTTTAATTTCCCAAAAAGAGAAAAAACGGAAAATTCGGAGTTCAAGAACAATATTAATTGAAAAAGATCTACTTATATTAGGTGTACAAGTATGAAATGCGGATTAAATTTTGAAAAGAAATA
>MQRK01147746.1:0-14728 GCA_001938485.1 Girardia tigrina | reverse complement strand
AATGAAATAAACGAAAAATAAAAAGAAACAATAAAAAATAAATAACAAAAATAAATAATAAAAATAAATAATGATAATGACAATAATAAAAGAAAATTTTATTAATAAAAAACAAAAAAATCATGCTACACCAACAAACATACATATGTATAGTACGCAAATATGTAATACATACGATCGAAAACTCGAAAATAAGATGGCTTATATAATATATATGTATATATATATATATATATATACAACAGTCCGGACCGACCCTCAATTTCTAAACTGGAGTTTCAAAAATACTTTATTTTTCTTAAAGCTTAACTTGTATTGACTTAATTCAACTTTTTAAAATTTTCTTTAAAACTTTATTTATTCTTTCAGAAGCAACTGTTGCAGAATTCAATGGATATCAATTTATGAAAATTAAATTCCCATTTTCCTATAAATCAGAAGTCGAAAATCTTAATTTTAGATTTAATACAAAATTGCCAAATGGTCTTTTGCTGTCAACGAAAAACGAAATATCTGGATCAACAGATAAATTGGAAATTTTTATGCAAAATGGAAGTGTATATATACTTCTAAATTTCGGAAAAGGAAATAAAGTAAGAACTTCTTCTTTACTTTACAAAAAAATTTCAAGATCTTTGAATCTTGGTTGTTTACAGAAGAAAACTTTTACTAACAAAATTGATTCAATTATATTCCTTAAAAAAGAAAATTATGAATTTAAAAATGCCATTTTTAATTTTTGTTTTTTGACTTAAGTTTTGACAAAAATGTTGTAAATAAAAATTATTATAAAATATTTAAGTCTACATTGCTATTTTAATGTAATTGTTTTTTTGGTGGAAAATTCTGACGACCACAAGGATCGACAAATTTCGAAATTTTTATCTAAACAATTATACGAAAATTTTTTTTCATTTTTTTCAGATTTTATTTTTAAAGTTCAAATTTTGTAATTTTAGTAATAATTTTATCTACATATTAATTTTATTTTAAAAATGATTTTATGTAAAGAAAGAACATTTATTTAATTTAAAACTTAGTTAAAAGTTATTTACTTTATTTAAATTTTTAATATGAAAATTTAAACGATTTAATATTTTTAATGTTTTTAAATATCTTATGCTGTAATTTAAAATACAAATTATACTCGAATAATTATTTATTGTGAACATCCAAAATATCAATTTTCCATCTGGGTGGGAGAAACACATTTCCAAATACTAAACTCAACATACAAAATTCAACGTACCAAATTTAAAATATTCTTCACACATAGCAAATAAGAATATTACGAAAGGCCTTCAAGAAGAATAGGCGCACAAACTGGGGGATGCAGTGCTATTTTAACAACGCGTCGGTTCACGCAGCTGCAGTTACCATGCCTGCGTTACAGAAGTAGGCTTTGAACTGGGGTAACACCGCCCTTTTCGCAAGATATAGGCCTAGTGACTTCTTTCTCTTTCCTGGCCTCAAGGAACACATCCGGGGAAAGTACTTTGACGACAATACGACGTGATAACTGGCGTTGGTGGTTTCTTCAAGGGTCAAGATTAAGAATTTTTTATGGTGTCTAGATTTGTTAGCAGACTATGTAGAAAAATAAATTATTATTTTTACTATATTCTTAGTGCTTATTATTGATTGTTATTACATTTGGATCAACCCTCGTTTATATATGAAGTGAACGATATAAAGAATGTTAAAAGATTAAGTCAATACTTTTTAATAACTATATTTAACTTTTTTTCCAATTTTTTTACTATTTACCAATATTTATGATCCAACATACAAAGCATTTTTAAGGTTATAAGCATAATATTTTAAATTTGTTTTAAATAATATTTGCGTTTTTAAATAATTTCTTTAATCAGCTAATAACAATCCCATCATTAACATTGAAAAGACTCAACATTAGTTATGGTGAGGTAAAGAAAAAATAAGAAATTCGCATTGTTTTTGTAGTTTTTACATATTAAAAACATAAGTATAAAATAATAAAAAATAGTAAAATTTTTAATGATTTATTTTTAAATTAATTTTATGAATTTTCTAAAAACAAATTTTGTTTTGATAAATCCAAGAATTTTTTAAAATTTTTTAAAATTTTATAATAAATTATATTAATACTTTTTTATGAATTCTTGACACTTTATCCCGAGACATTTAATTCTTTGGACATTTAAACATGGGGAAATTAATATTGGGGTAAATAATAAAATTCTCAATTGAATTGAAATATAAAAAAAATCTTTTTTTGATAATTATCAGGCTCTGATTATTATTTATATTTATTACTTGATTTAATAGGCATAAAGGTTATGAATTATAGAAGCAATTAGGTTATGGAAAGTTTTCTTAACAGATTTTACGAGTAATGCTAGTGTGATATGGACTGAGCAGAATTCGTAGCCTATTTAGGGAGTCAACAAATAAACATATATAAACTTGGTGAGCTGTTAGTGGGATAAAAAAGAACATTACTGACAAATGTGCTACACAAATTATCCTTTAATGAGCCATAATTTGAACTTTTAACCGATACTACTCTCATGACTCTTCTAAAACGTTTAGCAATCAAGAAGGTGCCATAGCAATATGTATACAGCATATGTAAAAGACCACTGTGAAATACATGGAATATTTACTTTAAATCAAATGTATAAATCGGATCTAAGGATTCTTCGAGTAACTTATTCTTAGTAGAGATATGTTGTTGGTTTGATTAAATCGAGTTAATACATGGAAGGAACTCTTGCACTTGTATAAAAATAAAAGTTTTGCTATATACAATTGATTTTAGATTTTGAGATGCAATGTATTCTGTGGCGATGAATTGCTTAATAAAAAATGTCTCCCAGATCTAAATACTTTTGATTCCGTTTGCCGTTTCAACTTAAACATTAATTAATATTTAAAAACAGAAATGATAATAGTATAACCTTCGACTAAAGTGTGAAATGGAAAAGTAAGCTATATTGACGACAGTCTACGAAAATAAATCCTCAACGACAGATAATATTATCTGTCTGTATAAGTTTTTGTGCCAGGAGACGTATTTAAAACATATGATGATCTCATCTAGGAGATGCTGGTTCTAGATAATAAACATAATGGGCTTAGATTTATTTTTACATAAGCTTATTCAACGTTTGTTTGAGATATCGTTTGAGAAAAACATCGTAATTTTAATGAAAGGGCGACAAAAACTTAGATTACCTGTAATTTGTCGAAAACCTTGTTTTTCTATGGGCTATGGCTCTTTAGTTTTGCTTATGTGTTGCAACTAATAAATATTTTCGGGATTTCCTTTCCTCGTATCTTTACTATAAAATAACAATGAAAAATAATAAAAGAAAAATAAGACAAATGATAAACATAAATTAAAAACAATTGCTTTTAATGAATCAAAAACTAATGTAAGAAACATCAAAATATGTTTTTAATAGAGGAAACAACATTAAAGTGAAAGTAGCGAAGAAGAGAGCATTAATTCTACGCATATGAAGTAAGAGGTACAAACATGTAGCTTTGATGTTCGTATTTGTAAGAGAAAATACAAATAGTCTACATTTTTTTTAATTTTTATAAAGGCTTCAAAGATTTTGTAGATTTTTTTTCATTATTATAGAATCTATTTTAGTTTATTTATCAGACGTTTTTAAGTGCGAAGAATAAAACACAATGTGATAATTTGCCTTTTCCGGTAATTCGCCTTTGCAGAAAGGCGCCCGGAAGCCGATAAAATCGATCGAAAACCGTACAAGTCGTTAAGTGGTTGAATTAACACCGATTTCGAATAATGACGATTTTGATGATTCCTGCACGGAATTTCGTGAAACTTTTTATGAAAATATCAATAAAATACTAATTTATTTGACAAATGACCATTTTTGTCACTTATTTACTAATTACATTTCTTACAATCATTTTAGGTTAAATGTGTAAAATTTCTTTATCATCTGATTCACGGTTTGTCGGTCAAGCTGAAATTTTACTATGATCATATATATGCTGATAAAGGGGCCGTTAATAAAAGACATCACGTGGTAGGGAAGAGGGCGACAGAATTTAGTGACGAAGTGTTACTTGGGGGAGGGGGTTTCGGAAATGTGACGTCAAAATGAAATGTTGAAGTATTTAGAAAAGAATTCTGTAACGAAATTTGACGGGGGAAAGAAGTGGTTGGAAATCTGCTAAAATTGAGTGACGTCATTTATGGACAGCCCCAAAATGCAAAATAGTGGAGGAAAGGGGAATGAATCCGCATAAAATTGAGATAACTCTGCATAGCCCGCATCGAAACGGTTCTGTCTGTACAGCTCCTTTGTCGAAAGGCACCGGGAGCCGACTTAATTGATTGACTGTTAAATCAACACAGAATTCGAAATAATAAATTATAACAATTACGATTTAAAAATTAAAACAGAAACTTTCAAAATCGAAAATTCAGCTTACCCGTCATATATGACGGGTTTTATACTAGTTATTTAATATTTTTTATGTTTTGCTGTATTATTTTCACAGAGGAAAAATTATGTGTTAGATTCTATGTCAGAATTTGAATTCATAACATCAAAGTTTTATAACAACAAAATATTATTCAAACAAATTTTGAAGAACAATTTTCTTTTTCTCAAAAGATAATGTAAATATAAATATATTGTAATATAAATACTTAATTTGTAATTTCTTTTTTTTGAATTTAAAATATTAATTTTTTAACCTTTCTTTAATTAAAATTTTATTTCTTTAAGATTTTATTAAAACTTAATTTATTTTTTTTTAAAAGAAACTCTTCATATTAGAAATATTTCAATTATAAAGTTTATATTTAATAGTTGAACATATATTTTAAAATATCTTAAATTGACCTTTTTTTGATTTTGTATTTCTATAAAATTTGCATTTCGATAATAATTTTTAAATAATGAAATCATTATTTTAAATTTTATTTTAAAATCTTTTTAAACCTAAAATTTTCTAATATTAATAAACAAAATTTTAAATATTTTAAATATTAAAATTCAAAAGTTTATATGAGCCCCCCAAAATCCTAACACCAAATTTTTTAGTGTTGAAAATCATTAAAAAATCTTTTTTTCAGTTAGTTTGACACATGAATTTAAAAAGAAATTTATTTTGTTAAACAGATAGAAAGTTGAGATTCCTTTTTAACTGAGAAAAGAGTGATTCTCTTTTGAAGCTTTTGTTAACATTTGATGAAAAATGGTTTGGCTGCAATTATGTGAAACACCTCCAAATTCAAATTAAACGTTGAAAATGTTCAAAAACAATCACAAAAGCATAAATTGATCAAAAGAAGGTCATGTTTTCCATCTGTTTAACTGTAAAAGAAAAAAAGGTTTTTGAAATTCGTTTGAAAAAGAAAGCCATTGTGGTCAGCTTGAGAAATCGGCTTATTACACTCAACAGGAATGTTATGAATTTGGATATTGAAAAGAAGTTTTTAAGCAACATGATAACACAAAACATTTCGCAAGTTTGACCACTCATCAACTATGTCGAACAATTGTTTCTATCACATTTATTTTGAATTTCTAATTTCTACAGATCCACCTACCATAAAATTTGTTTAACATTGTTTTTTCTATACTTAAATTCTAATACCTATTTATACACAAAACTCTTTGAAGTGCTCTTAACTTTGTACCGAGCTTTCAGTTTATCAGTATTATATTTTGACACAATTTTTATCCCAAAATATATGATAAAACTTCTGAGTTTCATGTCACGAGAAAAGATTATGAAAATTTTGCGAGAATTATTTTATTACCTATGAGTGTCTGCAAGGATTTTGATCACAAATGTCTTTTTGATGCTTTATATACTTTTTGGAAATACGAATATACACAGAAACTTAAACCTGATTTGTCACAGTTGTCTTTTTAAAAAAACATAAAAACCTATTATTTTATATACTATTAGTAAACTGTATACAGTTTCTAGAAAAATGAAAATAAAAAATATAGACATATCTCAGAAAAATAAACAAAAACGATAGAATGAAACTACATTTAATGATCTTCTATTTTGGTTTTTTGATTACTAATTAATCGAAGATTTATTAATTGAATAATTATTTTGACGTTAATTTAACATATGTTATATCTCATATTTCTTCTGTTATTTATTATTTTCGAACAGTCTGAGAGTAATTTTACTGTTAAAAAGAGGTGCTAGAAAATAATTTCAGTGTAATAATAGTTATATTATATAACTTATATATATATATACATAAATATTTTTAATAACATAATTAGAGTAGAAAAAATTAAAATAACAACAAAGTTAAAAACAATTATTTTAAAAGACTTAAAAAGAATTAAGAGCAAATGATTGGGAAAATTTTGTAAAATTATAAATAAAAACTGTCGTTATGTAAAAGGAAGAGATGAATTTTTGATAAATAAAAACTGAGATAAATAATATAAATAATAATATAAATAATCGTTCAAGTTGAAAAGATAATAAGGTCTATTTGTTATTAACTTGTATAGAAATTCTTCGTCATTTAGAACAGAAGAATGTTATTTTCTGAAAATCTGAAGAAAATAGTTTGTACATTTTCATGTTTTGTTGAGAAACGATGAAATAATAAAAGACAAATTTTTGTTAGCAGACAAAAATAAAGGATTTATGTAAATAATTGTTCTGAACATTTAAAAAGTGATAAGAAAGATTAGTCTAAACATGAAAGATTTTCCATCTAATCTTCATTTGAAGCCTAAATACATATATGGATTCTTTTGGTCCTGAATCATTTCGTATGTGAACAAATATTCTCATTAATGACATTTCAAAAATGCAAAATAAGATTAAGAATAACAAATAAAAATTAAGAAGTTATTGGGTCTGGATCAAAATTTTAATTAACGAAGAGCATTTATAATTGTATAATTTAAATAAATAAATTAACTTGCAATTTTGTGTTTCATTTATTAACTATACAGTACTTTAACATACAATTAGTATTTTATAAGAATATAATTACAAAAAATGTTTTAAAGTTCTGATTTAATGAATTTGATCAATGAAGTCACAAAATATCATTGATACAAGCTTTGTGTAAAAACATATTTAGGAAGCAGCACAAAAAAATTTAGAGGGTAATAAAGTTCGCATGAATAATTTAAAAGAACTCTTTAAGATACATGTTCTGAAGTTTGTTTACCTGCTACAAGGTTATAAAAAGAACTAGCTTAAAAAATGATCAAGTTATAGTTATGCGTTTCGAAAACCTCATGAATCTGTTTAAGAAATTCAAAATGAAGGTTTAAATTCATTGCATCCATTTATTATATTATTTAAGAGTACAGTATTCCTTCAAAATTCCGCCCGAACGACAGCGCAATCTTCTTTTGAATCGTAATCAACAAAAAACGGAGAATCTAACGGCTGACGGTGGGTCAACTATTCGTTATTCTCCAATTAATTTATTAAATAGATTCATTTTTTATCTTCATTCAAAACTCATTACAACATCTGGTATATGAAAAGAAACGAGAAGAAGCTTTTGAGAAATGTCTTTTTGTCGTTAAATCTACACTGAAAAGTGAAGACATATAGAATCTCACTACATCGTCTAGTGTGGACATTGAGTTGCTGAAAAGTTTAATAATTTTTTTAATAATTTTACTTTGAGTAATTTTAATGGCGATTGGAGTGTATTGTTAGCGTAAAGGGTTTTTCATTGCTTATAGCAGAAAGAATTTGAAAGCACTGCTTATCTTCGACACTTTTTCATATTCATTAAAGCGTTTAAATCATTTACCTGTTATATTTTATGGACTATTCATTCCATTCTCACTGACCTTAATGGTGGCTCCTTTTTCAATATTGACACAGAAACACTCGAACTGCAATCTTATCATCATACATTGGGATCATGTACAACAAATAAGCAACGGCTGCACTGATCCAAACCCTTATCTGAAAATATCAATATGGACTTTAAGAATTTTTTAGAAGACCTTGAAATATTTAAAATAAATTTATTACATAAAAGGACCGAAATTATTTGCAACACCATTAAAATATTCAATGTAATTTAAAATCTTAACTTTCAAAACCCTAACAAAAGTTACAACCGAATCAACTAAATGAAGATTTCATTACACAAATATTAAGGACCACCAGAGAACGCAATTTAAGAATGTTTAAAAGTTTAATTCTTTTTTGAGAATTCACTTAATCGTTAAAATGGTTTTGTATTGTTTTTTTTGTAATTTATGAATTTATTATTTGTAGAGGAAACGCCTTTTTTTAACTAATTAATAAATCTTGTTATTATTTTACAATTTCAGATTTTTTATATTTTGTTATAGAGATATTTTTTATTTACTGAAATTTCATTTGTAATGTGATCAATCATGAAGAAAATTGAATTATTTTATTTTTATTAAACATTTTTAATACAGTAATATACACGAATAATGTCTACTTTTTCTAATTAAGTGGTACAATTCATGCATAGTTTTTTTCTTATTCCCTTCAAAAAACCTTTCAACATCATTTTAGACACATCGTCAAAGGAAAGTAAATATATTTCCTTTTAAGTTTTAGATGTATTTGAATATGTATATTGAAAATCTTTATTTAAAATTTACACAGCTTTCAAATTTTATGTCTTTCTTTTAGAAATCGTAAGTAAAATGATTAGATTATTTAAATTTTTTCAGGGAAAAAAAGAGAATGTGGTATATTGGCTCCGTGATCAACGAAAGAGTTCATGATATAAATATCTATTAATATAACTGTGAGAAGTGGTTGCAACCTCAATATCATAATTCATTTTTTAACACCAAAATTTATTAATATCACAACAATTCGCATATTTAAACAATTTTTTTCTGTTAATTTAATTATCTCGCCATAAATTAATCCATTAAATTTTTTCGATTCAATTTTTAAAATCTTGCAAATTTATTAAATAATTTTCAAATTATAACTAAAAATTTATTTTAAACTTTATTTAAAATTGTTTCATAACTTGTAAAATATATAAATAAATATTTAATATTTAATGGTTTTCTTATCATTTATAATTTAAGATATCTAATAGATACATTAAAAAGATTTTTTTTATTTTTAAATAAATATTTAATTTTTTATGATTTTCTTTTATTATATTACTTTTAATTTTTAAAATATTTAAAAAACAAAATTAAAAACATATTTTATGTTTAAATACGTATTTGATTTTTTAATAGTTGTTTTATTTTATCATTTTTCATTTTGAAATATTTAAAAGCATATTAACATTAAAATATTTTACCTTTTAAATTAAAAAAATAATAAATTATTCTGGTGAGATGCAAATTTAAATTAACCCCTCATAATAACAATTAAATATTTTTCAAACAAATTTATGAGGAATGATGTTTTCCTATTTTTGCGTAAAC
Organism: Girardia tigrina; assembly: GCA_001938485.1. Lineage (NCBI taxonomy): Eukaryota > Metazoa > Platyhelminthes > Tricladida > Dugesiidae > Girardia > Girardia tigrina. The sequence goes on along the minus strand of MQRK01147746.1, from coordinate 5,306 downwards.
TAGATGTAAAAATTGCTAAATATAAATATCGATATAAATTGTAATTATTAAAAATAGATTGTAAAAAATAAAGGTAAAATCTTATTTTTTTAATGTTGTACATATATTTTAAACTATTCTTTTTTAAAATGTACAATATTTTGTTATTTAATATAATATTTTATTTTTATTTTTTAAGATATTATAATTTTTTAAACGTAACTCTTTTTAGAATTTATTTTGAATATTTTATTTTATCGATAATTTAATACATTCAAAAAATTTACTTCCTTTTAATTTTGTATTTAATTTGTAAAACTATTAATTCAATTTTTTTTAAATTCTCTTATTTAATTTATGGTTTATATAAAATGCTTTCAACAATACTTTTAAAACTCAAATTTTAAATAAATATTTTAAATCGCACAATTATAAAATGTAATGCATTATCATTTTTAAATGCTTTACATTTTTTTTAAAATTAAAAAATTACGAGCTTTCCAAATTCCTCAAACACGTATTATATAGAACATCCTGCTGGAACAAAAAAATTGTTTTTTATTATTTTTAATTATTTCATTTTATTTTGACCAAATCAATAAATGAAGTTTTTGTTCAAAATTTGATTTTTAAATAATTAAGTAATAAAATTTTTTTATTTAAGAAATTCAAAACTAATGAAAATTGTTTCGATGGGAAATGGCATACGTTAAGGATGGAGAGAAGAAGGAAAAATCTTAAAGTTTGGATTGATGAAAATTTTTATGAATTCAGTGAGTGAAAATTAGTTTTTATTTAAAAAGATAAACATAATTATAAATAAATATTTTTTCTAAAATTTATCAATAATAATAATATTAATAATAATAATTTTTAGTTTCGGTGGACCCGTGTGAATAAAGGAGTCCATCGATGTTTTCAAAATGTTTTTACAAAAGATTATTCATTCAACTATTTAAACCACTCCACGAAGCTGAATATTTAAACAGTTACTAAAATTGTTTTCTTTTCTTTGAGAAATATTTGTCACTTTTATTGATATTAAACCAGAAGCAATTTTTTTACTTACTTTAATTTTATAATCACGTAATCGATTACATGAAATTACGCTCATTAAAAAGTATCAATAAGCTGGTCGAGACTGCCGATTGAACATTGATTTTAGGGCAAAGCAACCTCATTAGCAATGCCTAACACGACACTTTTTTTCTATAGCTATCAAAATGGTTACACAGAATTTTGAAATTATCAATTTTAACATCACATTTACATTTTTTCCTTTGTTCTGCAATATTGATCTTACGCTCTTTTCGACCATGTTCTTGAATTCGTTTACAGAGAGGATGGGTAGTCTCTCCAATGTATGTGGCATCGCACCCATTACATTCATAAACAATATCAGAACACAATGTAAAAGAGGTGTTACTGAACATATTTTGAATTTTATGATATCGTCACTTAATTTTTATATTTTATTCATTGATAGTTGCTTTTAAAGTTTAAAAAGTTTTTAAATCCTACAGAATAAGGTACAATTAAATAATATTTATGCATATTATTAATATCTTATGATATTTCAATGTTTGTCTAAAAACAAAAAGAAGTAACAAAACTATTAATTTTTTAACTATCTTTTAAAAGTATTTTATCCACGATTTTCTTTAATATTTTTTCAAGAAAATATTTAAAACAATCATTTAGAATAATAATATTTCAGAAATTAATTTCTGAATATTTTTTACAGATTTAAGAAAAGTTTGAAAGTAATAAATTAAACCTTTTTATATTTTTCTTTGATACTTTTGTTCTCGAAAACTGACAGAAAAAACCTTTAAAAGAAAAACAGAAATATCAGTTTGCTTATATCCACTCATTATCCAAAAGAAAATGAACATTTTATGTGGCAAAACAAAATAGTTCATGAAACCCAACTTCGTTAATAATATGGTGTTAGGATTGATTATTTTTTAACACAATTGAACAAAAATCCAAAGTTTCAACCAAAGAAACATTTGTCAATAAACTAAAGATATCAAAAGAAACCATAAATTTACTTTCACTCTACACTTTAAAATTAGAAATGAAATCAGCAATATATTTGAGTAATGTAAATTTTTTTTGGTTTCGTACCCGTTGGGCCTTGGGTGCACCAAATTATGCACATGCATTTATGGCTTGGTTTTGCATATTTTTAAGGATCTCAGTAGGCAAGGAACCTGGTTGCGCCTATCTCCTCTTGATGTATGGATGGCCGTTGACTCCAAGGAGCTCATCCGCCTTTTGCTAGGTTTTATTGCTCTGTATGATGGAGGCGGTTTAGTCGCCAACTTTTGGATCATGGGACAGGTATTACAGGTTTACATGGATCCTATAGCAGACAGCTAGTCTGACCTGACCTGTAGTCAAAGGTCCCGTGATTTCTCTATCGGTCACTCATATAAATACTAACCCGGCCGTTGGTCGCTTAACTTTAGAGATCAGACGAGATCCGGCTACCAAACTACGGCGATTGACTAAAAACGTAAATTTAGATATGGATAAAATATGAACCTATAAATTTAATGAAATCAAAATGATTTTATTAGGCATCACTAAATCAAAGATTGAAGCAATGCATATTATCTATCTAATATTTCTGATTTTCACAGTTTTGATTTTAGATATCTAAGCCTGTTTTGTATAAAAGCACTTTACAATATATGTATGTAAATTAAAAAAGGGAAATTGTCTAGTCGTAAGGATCTATTAATATGAATGATTATGTCAATAAAATAATTTATGTTCTTAAAGGACATCAATTAATGAACATTAATGGATTTCGTAAAAATGGTAAATTACCTCTTATAAAGGATGATGAATTTCTTATTTCTTTATTATCAAATCTTAATAAACAGATTCATATTTGTGATCATATTGTAAAGGTTGGCATCCATCCAGCAAAATTATTTAGACTTCCAAAAGTTCAAAAATGGAATACCTTTAAGATCAGCATTATAGAGGATAAAAACGTCTCAATATATTGTAGCAAAATATCAAGATTTAGTATTAAAACCTTTGTTATTATATAATTTTATGTCGTGATAGCTTAGAATTTTTTATTAAAACGTCGAAAGAAAACTTCGAATTGCTAAAACATCGAAAAAAATTTTTAATAAATCATTAAATGAAATGATGTGATAATGCTTAAGTGAATAAATGAATAAGTTAATGAAATTTCTAAATATATTTAAATTATTTTTTTGATCACCGTAAATGAAAATGAACTTACTCTATACGAATTTACAGGGTACGAATTCAGAATTTCCCATAAAAATGATAAAAAATTTCATCTTTTATTAAATTTCCATTCTATTTTACATTTTTATTTTAATTAAAGTACATTTTCAAAAAATTATAATTATAATAACATTTTATTTATTTCAACTTAACCGTTTTTAGATTACATTTAGATTTCGAAAAAGTTACATTTTGTCTCAAAACAATGTTATTTTAATTTTAAAATTTATGAAATCATATGATATTTTATTTTTTTTATATTTATTTCGATGTATCTAGGTGATTGATATATTTTTTCGATTAAAAAGAAAATGAAACGTGATATTATTTTAAAAATACATTTTTTATTCACAGTTTTTAATTACTATTTTACAAAAAAGATTAAAAGCCTAAACCTTACTTTATGAATTTCTATTTTGAATAGTTAGAGAAGTAGATTCTACTTACCCTAAGTGATTTTAGGTATATAAAAATATAAAAAAATATATATTTGGTAATTTGAATCCAACACTTAAAAATTCCTTATGTTGACGATTGTTAAACCATTAGGAGAAAATAGAAATGTGCTTTTTAACGAAAAATTAATAGCTTTTATAAAACCACGTTAAAACGTCGAAAAGAAACGTTAGAAATCCAGAAACATATATTTTGGAATTGGCTGGTTTTATTTATTATTAATATATCTTTTTGGACGTTTTTGTTTCGATTATTCGATGTTTTTTTATTACGCCATAATTTTTCGATGTTTTTTTTGACGTTTTATTTTTCGACGTTTTAACGTGCCACGGATTACTCTAATTATTGAAGGGTGACATAAGATTTGTTACATCTTTCATTGCATATTTCCGCTGAGAATGAAGTTGCATTTCTCTGCAAATGGTGTCATTAAACTGAATTTTTTTTATATTACTTAGAATCTTACTTTTAATTTATATTCGACATTTTTAATTACATTTAGTCATTTTTAAAAAGGATAAAAAAAATAATTATAATGTGTAATTTGTTTCGTCATGATCCTACGAATTTTGTAAATTCTGTTTCATAATTAATATTATAATAATTAAAAATGATCTTTTAAATTATAAAAGATTTTTCTGTACAATAATTTTTTCAATATAAAAACGTATAGATTAATAAATAAAATAGATTTTATAAAAGATTTTTTCTTTAAGAAAATATAACACGGAGTTTTAATATAAAAGAACATTCTATAAATCCAAATTATATTTTTATATTAATTATTATTATAAAAAACATTTGTCTTTTAGAATAAAAAAATATTATTATTGAATTTCTGTCATTTTTTTATTATTTTTATTGACTTTTATCGATAAATTCCGGCATTGTCATGAATTTATAATTTAATAAATAATTTAATATATTCATTTTCCACTCAAAATAATCATAAATAATTGATTTTTGAATTGAAAATATAATTTATTAGATTGGCTCGAGTTTTACAAAAAAATAATGTTTAAAATTTATTATAGGAAATAATAGCAAAAAAATTTTCTGTTACTTAATATAATAGTTAAAAATAAATATTAATAAAAAAATTAAGAAAATGATTTATAATTAATTTGCTTTAGACATTTTCTAAAAAATATCAAGTTTTATTTTTTTAGGGAAAATAATTTAATTTTTTTAATTTATTGTCTTATTTGTCAAAAGAAATTAAAGTAACAATAAAAAACGGATTTTTTAAACGTTACATTTTTTTTCTTAATCTCAGTTTCAAAGATTTTGGTTGTAAAAGAAAAGGAAAAAATGTCAAACTTAGATTGATGAAATTTTTTTATTAAAAAATATAATATTTTAGAAACGTTTGTTATATATATATATATATATATATATATATATATATTCATGGAATGAGTTTTTCTTGTTTCATATTGATAATTGTCGTTCGATGTTTGAAATATTTCTTTGAATTGATTTGGTGAATATTAATCACCAAATGGGAATGTTGAAGTAATCGAAAATGATTTATTCCGAACCAATACAAATAAGTACAACGATGTAAAAAGAAAAACAAGATAATTAATACCAAA